>JAHWFP010141839.1:124612-148761 GCA_023313725.1 Lithobius niger | reverse complement strand
AGTGCAGGGACGAAATGTGCTGGAGTGAAAGTGCAGGGACGAAAAGTGCTGGAGTGAAAGTGCTGGAGTGAAAGTGCAGGGACGAAAAGTTCTACCGTTCACTGGTAGCACCAAGGCTAGTTGCTATGTCAAGGCTGATTGTCTGTTTTTAGCGTGTTCCAACCCCCAATCCCACCCATTACTTGTTATTGTTTAAAGCAACATCCAGCCTGCCTTATAACCTTCCGCCTGCCTCACAACACCCAAGCGACGATCACATACGCGTATTTACCACAGCTAAGGTAAACTGAGACGGTAGGTTCGTTCCTCGCAGCGAAAACGTAGCTACTGTCTCAGTTGGCATTGCGCCTAATAGTCCAGCCAGCGTGAACCCATTGATTGTGTCGTCAAAAACCGGAATGATTCTTGTATTTTAAAATCACAATTTATAATTTTCTAGACTAGTGTCTTATAATTTTGCTTCGGCGATCTATTGGAATAATTAATTTTAATTTTTACTGCAGTAGCCTTCTAGATTTTTGATCTCGTAGTAATTACTAACAAACGATTAAAATTAATACTGCGCACACACAGATAAAACTTCTAAGGTCATTGTAGGCGCGCGATGCATCATTTATATTCGGGACGAACGTAAATAAAGTTAGTAATATTCAACAGAAAATCTCCTCTAGACGCCACATTTTAAAACAGATTTTTAGCAAGGGAAAGACTGACGGTAAGTAAATAGACCTTTGGGGCCGTACTTGATGTGGAGGATCGCGAAAAATGGCGCTGGGAGGTATATCCATTTAATGTATCCTCAATTGTCTATTTTTATCTTGATCCTCTCTATTCCTTCCAGACTTCTGGGAAATTTAATACAGCGGAATGCTGTGTGTTGGTGAGACATTGCCCGTTGACTTAAGGTTCAACCCACCGTGCAGCATGCACGGGTCCAGTTAATAAAAAAAAATACAAAAGGAAATATAGAGAAAAAATAATAGCAATGGTAACAAATCAGTACATAAATACAGCTTTTATACGTTGGTTTCGTCCTTTTTTTTTTGCTTTCGCCCACTTTTTTTTGCTTTCGTCCTATGTTGTATTGTACAGTACAAAAACAGCAATAGACGAAATTAAAAAAAAGGCAGTGGGATCGTTCGTCCTGCCTCCTGCTAAATTTAGCGGATCTTTCATTAGGGCCTACGTGATCGCTATCACGTGACTGATTCCACCGTAAGCGTACCCTAAAATGCACAGCTGTTGTAGGTTACGGGTTATGCGCTCCTGGATGTTGCTGCCGCACAGTTCCCAGACCGCCTGGCCCAGACAATGCGTAGGTGCAGTGCGCCTTGCAATTACCTCCGTGGCTCTTTTCATTGACGAGACACGGTGTCGAGACAGAATGTAGAGCAGAATAGAGGAGGAGAGACGAGCAAAATGGAAGCATGTCACACGATAACAACGCTCGGTGCCCCAACAAGAAAGAACGGATCACGATCGAACTATTGGCGGAGAAGTTAAGAAAACTCAAGAAACGGCGACTTAGAGATGGCCTGACGGAGGATAAATTAAAAGAACTCTGCCATTTGCACGTCGAGAGCCAAAAACAGCATGACAAAAACAAGAGTAGCCGGTGTAATATGGGTTTGTTGTGGCCGAGTTTGGCCCTATTGGTCACGGCCGTTTTCCTGGCGATCGTTCTCGGGGTTTCGGACTCGATCGGTGTTGTCGTGACGAAAATCCAGTCTAGAAAATGCGCCTTGGAGAACAATTTCTTCGTCATGGAGATGACGAGGCCGGTGACGGACTGCAACATTTGTCGCGACACCAAAAACGTCATCGTGTTGGAAAATGTGACGCGCCGCGAATTCAGTGAATACGCTTACAGCAGTCGGCCCGTTTTGGTGCGGGGGGCAACGTCCCACTGGAGAGCCCTGAAAAGTTTTAGTTTCGAATTTTTTAAACGATTGTACATGGAAACCAAAGGTGCCCTGGACAGCGTCGAAGACGAGTGCCAGTTCTTCCCCTTCAGGACGGAATTTGTGACGCTTGAACAAGTTTTGAACATGCCCGACGAACGTGCTAATTTGACGGAGGGACAGCAGCCCTGGTACATCGGATGGTAAGTAGATTTACTTTGGGTTGATGGATTGTCTTGAATTAAAGAATTACGACGACACTGTTATTATGGAGCTGGTTTTGCAGGATTTGTCGTATTGAGCGAATGTAACCCGTAAAAAATAAAAAGACATTTCTCTGTGTCGCATACTTAGCTTTCATGCCGGTAATGAGCACTTTAAAGGTGCGTATTCACCAATGACAGGCTACAGCATCCAGCGTGCCGTCTACCATTATTTAGGTCTACGTAGCCCTTGATTCCAACAACAAACAAGCCACGTGTCTCCTTAATTACCGAGTGTAAAGTTGGTGCGTCCACGTGCATCAGGGAGCAAGCGGTCAAGGTTAACAATATCACTGTTACTAGATGGCGCCCGTCTAGCGATCAAAATCTGCTTTTCAAAATGGTCAATATATACCACGGGTGTTAGGCATAACTTTATCTCTTGCTCCCTGGTGCACGCGGACGCACCAACTTTACACTCAATAATTAAGGAGGCACGTGGCTTGTTTTTTTTCCCCATAAAAAGACATTTATTTTTGTGTTCCTTCGCATGTTGAAAGTAAGGGCTAGACGACAGAATTAGATATCGGTAAATGGCTATAGATGATGCAGCCTGTCATTTTGGTGGCAATCTCCCTTGAATACGTCGTATCGGTTTCTGTATTCCTGAATTGCACGTCTGTCAACATGCAACATGCAATCTGAGATATGCACGATTATGAAGGTGGGTGGCACACGAGCTGCAAGTGGTTAGTCAGCTGCCGACTGTAGGAACTATGGTGCATGTTTTGTGTTTACACAAAATACCTAATCTATTGGCTGGCTTACCAGAAGAATACTTACTCCTGCCCAAGGTTTTATTTTTTAATGAACTAAGAATTACTTGCTTAGGTTAAACTGAGGTAATTGGCAAAAAGAGTATTACAGTAAAACCTCTTTAACTCGAACTCCAGCGAGACTGGCATTGCAGTCCGAGTTAAGCAGAGTTTGAGTTAAACGGAAACGCATTAAAACACAAGACAGGCTGTTGACCTGGGGAATGCCGAGTACATCTTTACATCCAATGTTTGTTAAGTGTAGATTGGTTTAATGTGAAATGTAGCCTACTACTAATGTACTACTAATTTCTCAGTAAAAACAGATAAATACCTTTTCGGTACACAGGCGACACAGAATGCATGGTATCAGTGGTAAAATTACCATCTGGGGTTTGAGTTAATATTTGTTTGAGGTAACGAGGTTAATTTTGTATTGGGTCAACCAAATAGCACAAAACTGTGTGACTTGAGCGAGTTTGAGTTAACGAGGTTTTACTGCAGTTAGATCTTGGATGAACGTTAGGCGCCAGTTCAGGTTAGCTCTAGCCCCAGATGACAATGCTAGGAATGGCCATTCGAGGTTAGAAGCTAGGCTATAATTTGACATCTGGTATCAAATGCTTCCAGGATTGTGTGCTCTTGGCAGCTGTTCATGTTAGCATACCTGAGCAGACAGAACCTATCTACGCCTACAAGGAACAGAACTCGGGGTAAGGGGGAAGAATCATCCATGTATCACCAGTGCGTATCTACGTAGTCACCTTCAATGGGTAAATGTTGATCAAGCGTGTAGTCTAATCTGGATGCTGGAGGTTTTCGGTTCTGGGGGAGGGGTCCATGACTTTAAAGAAGGGGAGGGGGACGGGGGTCAAGACTGCAATTTGACCCGTGACAGCTCACACTTTAAACCAGAAATTTTCACTTTGTCTTTAAAGCTTTCTCAGTCCTGTGCTAATGTAACTTGGGTGACAACTAGGCCTATGATCTAGTTTGGCTTGACAGGATTGCATTTAATCATAAAGCGAACATTTCGGTTTTAAAGTGTGTGATGTCAGTATCAGGCAAACATCCCCCCTTGTCCTGGCCAGTATCTCCCTTGCCATTATCCCCCAGAGGCCAATATCCCTCCAGCCAAGAAATAATTGTGATAAAGAAATGAAATCACTGAAAACCCTAAAAAAGTCCAGATGTGGACCATATATCGGGACCTCCAGATATAGTCGGGTCTGGAGCTCTAGATGTGATTCATATCTGAAGTCCAGCTATGATCATATCTTGGGACTTCATGGCCGATGTTTTACTAGTCAAGTGATCTGAGTCCCGGCGGACTGCAGCACAGCGTCCAGCTGTGCTCAGGTTATGGATCTGAAGCTAACATTGAAGTTTACAGTGAAAGATTTATTACACTAGAGAAAGCATTCATACAAGGCTGGGCAATGCCTAGATGAACCAAAGGCTTTTTAAAACTGATGTTTAGGCTACATTACGGTAATGTGATGTGGACCTGGAGATTCTACTGTGTGATCAACTGCAAGTAATTAGATTAGCTTCAGCACAAGCATTAAAGGCCAGAACCTGTGGCTGCCACCAAGTTAATGAATAGCGATCTCCATCATAGGTATCTCTACCTTATCTGAAAAATCTAGATCTGGTAGGTATGGCCATTAATGCCCTTATCTACTTCAAACTGGGTCTTTACACAAGGGAATGCTAAATTGCGTAATATTTTAAACATTTTTTGGTCATTTCGTAAAGAGTAAATGAGTTATCGGAAGACATAGTTTGATTCCTGGCCGTATGGTGGCAAGTGAAATATTTTCGTCTAGATGGCCGCATGAGCTTCACTACGGTCCCTGGATGCTACGACGGGTTTTTGTTGACATAATTACCCAGGAATTGAAATGGTAAACAAGGAAATTTTCCAGTTCTAATTGATCACTGGATTAAAAAAATGTGCATACACAAATTGCCTAAAATTGTAAAGTAAGTTACAATGTTATTCTCTACAATTTAGCAGACTTAGGGATTTACAATGGAAAAATAATATGCCTAGATCTAGACACACGCTAGTGTGTCGCCGCCAAGCAGACGTTTTATTGTTGTTGGAGCTTAATTGTTAGAGTGTAATTGTCAGATGGTGGCTCACTATAACAGACTGTGTCTTTTAACTGAAACCAACTTATACGTGATTTCAGCATCCCGGTGTAAATTTCCCATGCGGTAGAAATCTTTGAAAATCGTTTGAATTAGGTGTCTTCGGTCCAGTAACAAAGAAAAACTCAACACGAAAATGTGGGAACGTGTCCTTCATGGAGAGAAAGTGTCCTCAATAACGTTGATTTGTGTTACTGGTGACTAGTAACTAGTCCGCAGGCTCCCATGTTAATTCTCATAGGGTATAACGACACGTCTACAGCTGATTAGGGAAAGTTGCCAGATCTACATTTCGGCAGGCAGTTAAAGCGTCATATGGGGAAGTGCCTTTTTTTAAAATGGGGGTTGCAGCTAGAAGCACGTGGTCCTGAAGTAGCTCGTAAGTGCAAAATTATTGTTGTAACCATTATTTGTATTGTCATCCAACAGTAGATTATAACATGCATAAGTGTTACACGCTTATCGTTTCAGTACTTAATTGTCAGAATTCATTGTTGTTGCAAATAGGTGGTTCGCTAAGAGACGGAGTATCTTTTATTGCAAAGGTTTGGTCGTTTTTTTCCCACCAAATCCAAATCGTTTTATTTTTACGGTACACGAATTCAAAATGAATTATCTGCCCCGCGACCCGAATAAATTTCTCATTACTGGTTCAGTAAGACACAGGGTATCTTTTATTCCATAGGAATTGATTAGGTCCTTGCAATTACCATACTCTTATGCTTGTTATTAATTTATTTGTAATGACAATAGCAAATGTGAAAATTATGAATGAGAACATTCATACAATAAAATGCCTCCAGACAAAAAAAGGTGGGGGTGACAATTACACCGTGGGATTTTTTTGTACATTCACAGGCCTATGAAAGTCGTGATATCCACCCAAAACCAAAACTGGTAAGAGAAGCCACCAAGTTTACAAAAAGGGTCGGCCTTTCAAAGTAGTGATATCATTCAACCAGGGAAAGGCTGCCAAGGTTAATCCTATTAGCCAAGTTAATCGCACCGAATAATACTTTTGACGTTAAATGAAAACTTAAAGATTGCTTTGCTACCGCTAGTAGCAATCTTCTAGTTTGCATTTAACCTTCGAACTATTAGTAGGTGCGATTAACTTGGCTAATAGGATTAACCTTGGCGGCCTTTCCCTGGTTGAATGATATCACTACTTTGAAAGGCCGACCCTTTTTGTAAACTTGGCGGCTTCTCTAACCAGTTTTGGTTTTGGGTGGATCTAACATACATCTAAGATAACAATATCCCTAATTTTTAGGAATATCACAGATTTTATCTCATTTTATCGCAAATATTTGTAGTCTGAGTATTGGGGGGAAGGAGTTTAATGACCAGTTGGACGTTGTACTCTGGGGGATATTGGCGTAGTAACCGTGTTGTTACTGTTGGTGAAATTTCGGTCGGCGTGCCCAATCGGCACACTACATATCATGAAAATTGTTGGTCTACAGGTGCTACCATCTGGGTCTGGTATGAATGACTGCATCTACCAGAAAACGATTAAGCCTAGTGTCTGCTAGCTTGACTCATACCTGCTGGCTGATGTGCAATTTTACTAACCCATCTCTTAATTGGTTAGTTCCATAATTTTCAACAGAGCAAAGAAAATAGTGTTTATACTTGTGTTGGGTTGGAAAGCGTGTGGTCATGTTAAGCTAACTTTGATTGTTCCCAACTGTTTTGCACTGTTTCCATTTTTGTGTGTGAAGCCTAGTTATTTTAACTAGCTTCTAACCCATCTAACTAGAATATGATAACCCACTTAAGGTAAACTGTTTAAGGATAGCATTTACTTCTTTATCCAGATCGCAGAAGCTGCCGCTCGCTTGTTATGTCGTTATCCACACGTGTAACTGTTTCGCGAGACTCGGAGTAGTAATACAAGGCCAACTGAGATAGTAGTTGAATTTCTCGCAGCGAGGAGCACAGCTATTATTTCAGTTGACCTTGGACCTAGTAGACGAAACGGCATCAACACAAAAATTGTGTTGTCACAAACCGGAAAGTTTTTCGTATTTTAACATCACACTTTATAATTTTTTAGGCTAGTATCTCAGAATTTTTCTTCGGCGATCTAGTGGCATAAATAACTGTAATTTTTACAGCATTAGTCTTTTAAATTTTTGATCTCTTGGTAATTAGCCTATTAGGCTAGCAAACGATTTAAAATTAGTATATGCATAGTTGCATACACATAGATGAACTTTACGGTTATTGCAAGATAAATATTACAGGATGCTATTAAATTACTGCCCAATATTCAATAGAACGCCACATTTTAAAACGTATTTTTAGCAAGAGATTGAATAACGGTAAGTAAATAGACCTTTGGGGCCTTATTTGTTGTGGAGGATCGAGAAAAATGGCGTTGAAAGGCATGTACCTTTAAGTTAACGCACTTTGCTAACAGCGGCATCTGGTGCCAAACAGGTGGGCATGGCCACCATTTTTATTGTATAAATTGCTGTACACTGGCAATGCAGAAATTTCACTTAAAGGTGCATATATTCCCCGAATGATAGGTTGCAGCATCTTGCGCCGTTTACCGTTATTTAGTTCTATGTCGCACTTGATTTCAACAGGCGAATGAAAAAAAGAAAACATGAAAGAAATTCCTCTTTTACACAAGAAACTACCCAGGTGCCTCCACAATTATAGAATGTAAAGTTGGTGCGTCCTCGTACACTCGGGAGCAAGCTGACAAAACGATATCTGTATCATTAGATGGTGCCCATCTAGCAATTCAAGATGTGCGTTTCAAAACGATCGATATGTAGAAAAAAGCGCCCATGATGTCGTTAGGCTTAATTCGACCGCTTGTTCCTGGTACATGTGGGTGCACCAGCTTTACACTCAATAATTAAGGAGGTACCTGACTTGTTTGTTGTAGAAAAAGAATTTATGTGTCTGTTCCTTCGCCTGTTGAAGTAAGGGCTAGACAGAACTAGATAACAGCAAATGGCAGATGCTGTAGGTGGCAATCCCCCTTTAAGCTGGGATTTTCTAAGATTTTTCTGATTTATTTCCTTATTTAGTTAATTTATTTAGGATTTATTTCCTTCATTTTAATTGTTTATTTTGTGTTTAAAGAGAATTATAAAGGCCTATTATAGCAATTTACATGTTTTAATCACCTTAACTTGCTCTTTAACAGAGTCTTTAGGAATGTTTTAGCCTAAAACAAGAGTAAATATGTCGGAATGGCCTGGATTTTTAACTCTTCAACATTGTCCCATCCTCACGAAAATACACACAATGCTGCGTAACTAGGATTCATGTTTTATAACCCTGAACTTTGAAGCCATAAAGGATTTCCTGGCCTTGTCGTCATCATCCTGGAAATACCTGAAGTTGTGAATGGAGATGATTTGTAATTATGTCCATCCACATCCTTAGCTTTATACCTTGCTTTGGCATTGTCTGATGCACAAGTATTCAACCAACCGTTGTCCACATTGCTGGTCCATTTCATTCATGTTTTATGCTTCCTGTTTTCCTAATAGTGGGATTGTAAATAACAGGGAGGTTTGTAAATAATTGTCCGAGAGAAACGTAACTTTTTAACGTCAAAACTTTTTAAAATAATTTTTTTAATTAATTTCTTTGAGCCCAAGTTAGCTGAAGCAACTTAATGCTTGTATGGCTAAACCGGCTCAATTTTGAACATTACCAAACTTTTGGAGAAGAAGAATATCTGGTAAAGGGAGGTGCCAACTCAGGGATTTGAACCAGGAAATCTCTGATCATCGTAGGGGCCGCATGAGAGCCTCTCGTACTACCCTGGCTGGCAGTCCTGGCGGGGACTTTACCAGGCGTTCGATCAGACCCGCAAACCTCCAGCAACCAGGCTGAGCTCTCTCACCGTTCAGCCACGATGACCACGTATATAGATTATTATTTTATGGATCCCACATCTAATTCCGCGGCTGAAAACTTGGGGGTCTGATTTTCGAAATTTGGAAAATAAAACTGAAAAAAAAAAAAAAATCCGGCAATCATGACTATACTGAACAAATGTTAAAAGCTTCTATAACGAACGTTCTTTTCCAAGAATTTTAAAAATTAGGAGTATTTTTTTTTTTTTATATTTGGGCTGAGAATTGGATTTTGGTTCCTAAAAGATTTGCGTAGCGTGTTTTCGCTTTAAAAAAAAAAAACGTAAATCTACTTTTTATCAATAAAAGTCAAAACAGAAATAAGAATAGGGGCGTAATGCACTATAGGCCTATTTTGTTGTACAGGCCTACCCATTTTTCTCGTAGTCCAGCATCGTTCTTTTTCTTTCAGAATTTGTGTCGGAATGTATGTCTTGTCAGATCCTGCGAAAGAGCTTACTTCCATTACATTGAATGTTTTGGTGTGGTATGGCATTGTTACATTCAGTCAAACCCAGTAGTACACCCAAGTTTTTTTCTTGAAGGGGGTGGGGGGGGGTGTGTATGGACGGAGGTAAAGAAAATTGGAATAGAAATTGGCGTCCGAGGTATTCAGCTAAAAGGTCTAAGGATGGGTGGGAGATGGGTATACTTTAAGTAGCCTACCATGGAGCCACGGGATGGAGAACAATTTTTTTCAGTATAAACTGGCCTTGTGTCAATATGACGTAGATAGACCTTCGGCATTTGGTCTCGAAGGTGGAGGGTTCAATCCTTGCTTAGGCATTCTGACATTTTATTCCAAAAGGCAACGCCAATTTTCACCATTAGTTTCGGGTCTGGGATGGGGGGTTCTACTTGTTGTGTTTATATTTCAATCATTACACCTATGTGGAGTTACAGAGAATTTTTATCAGCTTCGGAATACCGTTACGGCTAAAATTGATCTTGGGTAGAATACCACATATCGTTATTTGGCTAAATTAGTATTCATCCCAATGCAACTCGGCTTGAAAAAAAATCAAAGAACAACTTTCGCAGAAAAATAGATCTAATTGGGGAAAAAAAATAATAAATTGTTGATGTCTATAGGTCACTGATATAGGGGAAAATTAGCATCGGCCACTAGCCAGCTGGCGATTAAATGCTGTCATTTGGCGACTAAAAATTTAGCACCAGCGGCCACTTTGGCCACTTGTCATGACAAGCATGACTGCATTTAAGAGCTTCCCACTTTTGATAAAAAAAAATTCTGCTAAAATTATTTAATTGTGACTGTTTGATGTAATCCTTAATGCCTTCAAATTAGCTTTTTAAAGTTATTTTTTTTTTAATTCCAAGCGTCTGAATGAAATTAAAAATTGCTACCAACAAAAACAAAACTACTGATGCCCAGTTTGTTTCATTGCAGCTGGGGTATAATCAATTTAAAAAGTAGGCCTATAACCCCCAAAAAATGTGGCACTTTTTGTTTTGTGACTAGGAAAGAGTGGAGAGCTCCCCTTTCTGTCGGTTAAAATTTTACTGTGGCGATTAAACTTTTGTCATCTGCTGGCCACTGGGCGGTACATCAAAAAGTTAATTTTCGCCTATAGTCACTGAACAGCCGGACCCCAGTTTCTAGTCCAACATGTTTATTCAACATCATTATAAGAGGCCTTCGCTTAGCTGACCACACAGTACCATCCCAACAATACACTCTAGGCATGCATATTCAGACAACAATAGCAGGTTACTGAAATCAAATCCCCAACATAAATTCCCAGAATAAAAATCCACAGAATTTTAAGAGAATACCCTGCTATACAAGATCTAGGAATGAAAGAAAACCATGTTCGAAACTTTTCGCTCATTCTGTGAAAGAGGCATTCGTACTTGAAACAATGTGTTATGGTTTGCGGTTTCTGGTTTTTACAGAAGTTAGCAAATTTAGATGTTCTTCCGACGATTCTTTAAGATTTTAGATGTAGGCTAAGTTTACTAAATTTTAGCATCCATGTCAAAACTTAAGCCACTAGGTCAATTCGTTAATGGTTTTGATTTAGAAAAGAATTAAATTTGAATTCTTAGGTCTTGTATATTTATCTCCTAGGGACCGCTCAGAATTTCTCAGGGGGGGGGGAATAAAAAGAAGGGGGCCCTACAAATTTTTTTGCTACCCTTCAAGGGGGGGGGGGTCAAAATTTTTCACTGGCCATAAAAGGGGGCCCCGTAATAATTTTCATTATTTTTTGGGGGTAATTCACGTTGTGCAATTGTCCTAAAAATGCTCTTCAGAATTCTTCAAAAAAGTTCTTCTGAATCAATAAAATTGCTTCAGCTTTAGGGGCTGTGCCCCGAACCCCGCTGTAAACATTAGTAATTTAATTTTAAAATATCTTATGATTATAAAGTGTAGTATTTTCCCAGTCAGGCATATGTATTCCTTTTTCAGATATCTGCAACGTGTGGTTGTAACACATGTGGTTTATTGTTTTAAAAGTGACAACCGAGTTTTCTGGTTGGATATTTCCAGCTAAATTGTCTCGCTCTCCGTCGATCGAGCAGAATGACCAATTTTGGTTAATTCTCGTTAAACAAAAAACAAAACGGTGTTTTCGCACTGGTTGCATTGCACAGCCAATTCTCTGATCGAACAAGATGGGACGCTAACACCAGGAGCCGACCACAGGATTATTTCTGAGTCTACCTTCAAACCAGTATTATTTTAATGCTTCGATTTTTTTGGAAGGGGGGGGGGCTACTAAAAAAAACGGCCCTTCAAAGGGGGGACCAAAAAATTTTTAGGGCGAGTTTAGGGTGGAGACTAAAAAATTTTGGAAGGGCTCCACCACAAACTTCCAACCCACCCCCCCCCCCCCCCCCCTCACAAATTCTGAGCGGTCCCTTATTGTCTGATTAAATATTGGGGATTTTATTCCGAGATTATTTTTTTACCAGAATTTTCTTTCTGGTAAATTTTTTCAAGGGATTTTTTTTTCCCGGGACTCTACGCCGATTACTTGGCTGATGTCTAAGAGACTTTTAGAGTATATCGAGAAGTGGAAAGGTTAATATAAACTGAATAGCATTCTCCATAATCAGGTTAGCTCTATGGTTACAGCCAGCACGAAATGCATTGCAATGAGGTTTCGGAAAAGTAAAGACACGTTTAGAATTAGAGTCTTAAAACAACACTGCCTGGATGTTAACCAAAAGAAAAAGAAAAAAAGAGGAAACTAAGTAAGAGTCATCTACCTCTGTTTCACTTGGCTTCTCTGGTAAATGAGACGAACACAAGCTTTTTTTGTAAAGACAATGGCTTGATGATGATGATGAAGCAACAGATGTTGGGAAAAAATAGTTCAAGGTTTAAGTTTGGATGCTTCATTATACGAAAGAGTTAAGTCTGACGGCCATTTTGTGAAGATGGTGTTTGTAGAGATAGAAATCTGGAAATTCATTTTGAATGAGACCAAATGAAGAAATATGTATTTTTTTTATTTCTAAATACGGGGTGTGTCTTAAACGTTCGTCATGGACGTTAATCAGGAAGAGTAACCTGCAGCAGGCAACTCTTGTATTAGAGCAGATTAATTTAATACCACTTCCACACTGGAGCCCAAACACCGCATCTGATGGCTGGGCTCCGTCTGGGAATATGCCCAGCCCCAGGCAAACTACGGTTTCATAGATTCTTCTCCCCCCCCCCCCCCGTTCCGCCCAAAAAAACTGTAAAGCAGCTAGGGCCAGTGTAGTATTTCCAAGGCCTAAATACCCTTGTCACTGCATCCCGGGCAGACGGTAATGACATCGAGCCACTGCGACAGAGAGTGAGAGGGAGAATTTTGCTAGGCAATTTTAATCTGAAAATTCCTAGGATTTTTTGCATGCCACAATCAACATCAGCATGAGACATCACAGGGCTTCTCGTCCCCGAAAATGCCAGGGGTGGCTGAGGTCAGGTTCGAACCCTGGACCTGGCACATGAGATGGCCGTAGTACCATTAGGCCACCTTGCCCCATTGCGGGCGACACTCTAGTGTGTTACTTAACCATTACATTAGTCACAATATTTGATGAAATCACAGTAGTTTTCTTCCCTACCCAACATCAGCGCATTTCTTTCCCTAGTTAAAAAAAAAAAGAAAGAAAAAAAAAACTTTTAGCATTGTGGATTCAAGTATTTTCAATATGGCTTTCAAAGCTGTCCTTTGTGCATGCAAAACATTGAGTAGGTTTTTGTGTCTTTTAATGAGCCCATTGTGTTGATGCTGTAATTTGATCTCTTTTGGCAGGAGTAACTGCAATCCGGACATCGCAGCTGTCTTGAGGAAACATTACCACCGCCCCCACTTCCTGCCAGAAGATTCAGAATCCAGTGCCATAGACTGGATATTTATGGGTGGATCTGGACCGGGAGCCAGTTTGCATGTAAGTCGAGATGGTGGACGTAAGAGGAGACACGATTGGCCAGGAAACTCTCTGATGGCAAACAGATGGTTGAGAAACTGGAGGTTCATTTAGCTTCTTGAAAGTTTAGAAAATAAACACACTCTCTACTTTGTGAAAATGTAGCCAATAGGAGTGAAGGAGACACAGGAGGACAACAGCAAAAATCTTAAACTAAAACTATACAAGATTCTGTAAGCCTTTACACAAGTTTCCCACCAACCTGGAAAATTCGGGAAATTCAAACTACATTTGAAACTCAGGGAATTCTCTGATTTTTCACTGAAAACCTGGAAAACTCGGGGGAGGCCCCCCGCCACAAAGCCTTCCTTTTAGGCCTAATGCTAACTGTATTAAACTTGTTTTGTTAAGATATTGCGGTAAAATAAAAGCTATCCTCGTGTTGACAACCTAAAAGTTCATTAAAAGTACTTTTATTTGCACTGAGTGATCCCTAAAAACAATTACAACTGTTATAAAATGTACGAAAAAATTTCGTTCCTGAAATTTTGGTAAATAGCCTGGAAAGCGGCCTCAACTACTCTGGAAGCTATGACAGTATTTTGATGGGAACCCTGTTACAAATTCCTATTTTTAATTTTTTTCACATTTTTTGCATAGCCCACCTATTTTTAATTTTTTTCACATTTTTAGCATACCTATTTTTAATTTTATTCACATTCTTCACTTACCTACTTTTAATTTTTTTCACATTTTTAGCATGCCAACTTTTAATTTTATTCACATTTTTCACGTACCTACTTTTCATTTTTTTTTTTACATTTTTTCAATACCTACTTCTAATTTTATTCGCATTTTTCTGTTGCATACCTTTCATTTTTCCCTCATTTTTCGCGTACCTAAGTCTTATTTTTTGCATCACTAATTCTGCCTTTTAAAATTATTATTTTTTTAAAAATTTTTAGTGACAAGCACTTATCGCAGTCTATTTGACACACCTATGATGGAATAGGACATTTTTAATTCGACGTGTGGTTGTGGCCAAAAAACGGGTGGACGCGATTTACGTCAGCGACATCTCCTTAAAAACCAGACACATTTGTTCAATTCTGATCCAACGAAATTCAAGTATGTGGGTGGGTCACTTGCAGTGCGCAAGTACAAAAGGTATTATGCTCCACAGAATATACGTAAGACGTTTGAAGTATAATAACCTCTAACAAGATCCTTCAGCGAAAAACGGTCACCCGATAGTATGCGATCTGTGGATAACGTCAGCCAAATGTCATCGTAAAGGTGTGCGCTCATACGAAAAATTGTGCCGTGTAACTGCGCATTTCAGCAAAGTCAGATCTTCAAATTGCAGTCGGTTAGAGACTATGCGTAAATATCAAGATGGCGTCCTCTCTTATCGCGAAGTATACAATACAAAGTGAGTCATCACTTACCTTTAGCGGTAATCTGGATGGTACACTGAATTTTTACGGTGGAATCTGGACGGTACATTGAATGCGAGGCGCGCATAGCCTCCCTGCTTTCCGAATGCGATATATTACAGTATTTTATTACGCTTATTTGTGGTGTTGTTTCTTATTGAAAGAGTGAACAAAGCGAATGATGTCCTATTTTTACAGTGGCGGACTGGCCAGGGAGGGAAGGGCGGAATATTCCTCCTGGCCTCTAATTCTCCAATTTTTTTTTTAACAGGAAGACTTACGCAAGTTTTATTGGTTCGATATTGGTTTTACCAACAGATTTAAAATACAAATAATAATAATGAAGATAATTATAAAATGCTAGTAAAACAAGTACTTTGTAGTGAGTAACCAAACAAAAATTGGCCACATGAAATTGCAGTGCTATATTCAGTGTGGAATTTGTCACAATTTTCGTGTGAATATTTGCCAAGCAGAAGGCATAAAAACCCAAACGCAGTAGAGTTTCGTTAGCACAGCTCAGGATTCTCAAAGCTAGAGGTCGCTACGCCGGTCGGGAGTGGAGATGCCGCGGTCCGATTGTTGCCATGCCGGGCAAAGGTAGTGGTTCGTATGTAACTTAGTTTAGATTGAAAATTTAACTTATGGACTCTTAATTCAAAATTTATAGTTTAATTTTAACTTAACCTCGTAGCTTTGAAGGTAATTTTATGGTGCATCAAGCCAAACGGCATTTCGGACGTTGGCGGCCGTAATTTAAGGGTTCACGGTCCCTTACTAAAAACCAGCTTTATTTTTCATCGTTTCTTTAAACGCAGTTTAATGTAAACAAAGGTCCGTTGGGTCAATTAGATTTGCAGAAGCATAGTACTTCATGGCGTGTACATCCCTTTTCTAATGTGAATCGCCGATGGGTACGGTTTGATTATTTGGGTGTTCCCTTGTAAAAAATAACTGTAGGTAGGTCTACTATTACTACACAGCCGAGACTGTTCGTAATTTAGAGGGCTCTTTTGCGAAATCCCCGTTGCCTAAAAAGATCACTGTTTCTATTTGAAATGGTTTGTTGAACATAATTCTGTTCTAGTTTGAATTTAATGTAAATTCCCCCCGTGTCATTTATAACCTAAACTAGGTGTAAGTTTACCAAATGTAAATGTAAAGTGCAAATGTTTTAATGTTTTAACATGTTTGACTAAAATAAAAACCAGGAGTTTTAAACGTCCAACGGTTTATTCGTTCGTTGTTTGTTAGTGGTTAGTATTTACGATAATTCTCGTCGAATTTAACTTAGCTAGCCTAATTCCCACCTTGGTGGCAGCGTTACCGCTTATTATTACTAGTTAGCCTACATGATTAGGACAAAAGTAACTCCATTCTCTACACCGGGACTGTAGCAGTTGTGCTTGTTTTAACCAAAAAGTACTACAAGTCAGACCAGAGTAATAGTAAGGAAGATCCAGTTACACCAGGCGACCGGCGATGTTACAAGCACCTACTCCGTCGTAGCATCCGCCGTTACAGTAGCCAACCTCACGTACCCTCAGAGCAATATGATTTCTCCTACTCCCCCCCCCTCCCCAAATTACCTGCTGTATTTACTGAAAATATGGTGTTCGAAGATTTAAAAAATGTAAAAGTCGGATGAACAAGAACAAAGGGAACAGGAAACTGTAAAACAATGAAGCTTTCAGTTTGTTTGTTTTTTTGTAAGAAAACCAATATCAGCGTCCGATGAAAACTTACCTGGTCAGTGATTGCATCGTCGCACACAAGATTCTGGCTCATTTGCCGTATCGTAGTAGCAAAAGTTACGATACAATTTTTTTTTTAATATCATGTGCAATATAGTAGATATTCTTCAGTACACCACGCATTCAGATTTTTCAGTAGTGTCCTGTTGGTACGTCTGCCATTACAACTGCATACACCAATGACACGTTTTTCTTTATTCTGTCGTACAACACGTCGAATTACTAATGCAGTGTAGTGCATCCTTGTTTAAAATTATTATTTTTGGAGTCTTACATCATTGGAAACAAACCAATCCACTTATACATAAACCGCCTTGAACTTTACTCGATGTTTTATAAAAAAAAAAAAAAAAAAAAAAAAAAAGAGAGAAGGGTGGGAAAAAAACTGGCAATTAGAACGGAGAAAATTTCCAATAATAAAAGAGTCCAGAGGATTATTTCACAAATAAGCTAGAATAGACACCACAGACATTGGTGTTACCCAAGCGAGCGCTGGTCCCTTTCCAGTCACACTCTTGTGTCAATTAGTTTTAGCACTACCCCCATTCAGTAACCATGACCACGTGGAATTGAGCTTAATGGTAACATTTTGTGTTTCAGTTAGACTATGTGCACAGGCCTTCGTGGCAAGCTCAAGTATCAGGAACGAAGACTTGGCATCTAGTCCCACCACCGGAATGTGAAGATGTTTGCACTTCCATGAATGTTACTGTTCAACAAGGAGATATTTGTAAGTGGATAAAGCGTCGGATTCTGAATTTGTGTATTTTAGCGACTGGATGACAGATTGTAGTATTGTCTCATGAATCTAATTTATACCCAGACACGTTTTAAAGCAGTTTAGTAATAATGGTATTGGGGTGCAGTTAGGGTATAAAATCTGTCTAGCTTCAGAGCGCTGGTAATAGTAAGGTTGCCACGGAAACATCCATTGACCAAGCTACATGATGGATAGTTATCCACAGCGTAAGAGCATTATAGTTAAATTTTAATTTGAAAGAAATTATAGAAAGCTTATTACTTTACGATGTCTAGCATTAACTACTACAGTAGACTCTAATTACTAAACTCCGAGTAAGGAATTTCTCCCTATATAGAACCATTTCAAAATACCTCAGTCTGCCTAAGGAATTTGGCCGTACCAGAAAAACAACCTTTTTCCAGCATTGTACTGCTATTTTAAAAAAGAAAACTGTTCCGCAGGATTGCTTCCTCGGTTAAAATTCACTGCACTAGCCTTTTTTTTCTTAATGCCTGTGTGTGCTCTGCAAATTTGCTTTGCAGTCGTGATGGAATTAACTCTTCAAACATTTGGCAATTTTAAATACAGCATTAGCATCACAGAAAATGTTGTTATTAAAATGGGAAAGGCCAATTTTCACATCCTCTTAATTGCTATTAAGAGGGGAGGAGGGTGAGAGGAGAAGCTTTCATGCAGGCGCAAGTAGACAAAGGAAAAATTTCACTATTATCGGTACCCCAAGTGGGAGAAGGAGGCCAAACCATAGCAATCACTGTGGGCTTTCGTTTTCGGCACTATCTTTCCAATTCACATCGTGAAGCTTTTAGTTAATGTTTCGCAGAAAACAATTTAAAGGGTAGGCGTCAATTCCATTATTTCACACTTTTGGCCTTAAAATGCGTTTTAGGGAGTGGGCGTTAGCTTCGCCTGGGCATTTAATACGTGACGTATGGCAATTCATGAGACAACTAAAAACACAAATCTGATTCACAACCCAAAGTTGAAGACATCCTAAAGCATGTAGCCAATAATATTCCCTGCAGACAAAAATGTAAAGCACAAAACCAATAGTATCCATGCATGTCTTCTACTGCACACAAAAATCAACCAATAACACTACGGGCCGCAGCATGGTGACCACACACGCATTACGAACCGAACAGTAATACGGCCTGTTTGGTGCTGTCATCTATTGGTGAAAATTTAAAATATATTGACCACAAAATTGTCACAAGACGGCTGTGTTTGCATGCTCGTTGAAAAGCTGCAGAAAATTTCGTGTAGCTAAAACGGTTAAAAATGTGATACTGTGAGGAGTTTGACATTTTTTTTTTCAAAGCCATATAATTAAAAAAAACTAGAAACGAAGTTAAAAAGAGAAACAATTGAGATTTTTAGCAGTTGCTTGCTTTGCGTTGCTTGAATTTTGCTTGAGCTTCAGTTTGAATTTAGCTCTCCCCACCAAAAATAGAGAATGGCTGTCAAATAGCGATATCTCGAGAACTGAGTATATGGTATAGACAAACGTTTCATGTGGTTAAACTCTGATTTACAAGGGCTATAGTTTTTTCTGCAATAATACTGGGGGATTAAAGAAAATTATACAATTTCATAAATACATAAATTAGAAAAATCATGCAAGATGTATTTGGTATATGGCGAGTAAAAATAGTGAAATAACGTGTTCTAAGGTCTTTTTCACTTACTTTTGTAACGCAGCACCAAAAGTGTTCCAATTTCTTCAAAAGAAACAAAAAAGTAAGTGAAAATGAACGAAAACTGAAGTAAATTATCCGTACCATTGGTATTTGAATTTCTAAGGTCTACTGGCCGAGTGGCGACTGTTACTGGATTGACATTTAAGAAGGTTTGGTCAGCATGCGACTACACCAAACTGCCACTAGGGATATGCGGATGTGTGAAGAACATGTATGACACACAAGAGAAAAGTTGTATAAGGGGAATGGTAACTTCGGCTGTACTGCTGTGAATAGCTTATCATTGTAAGGGGGAATAGGATTTGGAACAACAAAGTGCAGAAAATGTTTTGAGGGGGAGAATTTCCACTCCTCCCTCCCTTCCCACAATGGTTAAATTCCCACTAACGAAAATTGTTAGTCCCCACAGTTTTACAAAATGTATGACCCTTAGACCAAACAAAAAAAAAAAATGGTTTGGTTTGCATTACCAGACCGACCCTAAACTTTTTTTTCTTTATAAAGAAAAGAAATCCCCCGCCCTATTTTAACGCTCCATACTACTATACAAAAATGGTTCAAATGCATCCTAGAAAAAGGAAAAATGTTGCTCGTGATCATGAATGAGAGCTTGACTGTTGTTTTATGGATCTTTATTGCATCAAAAAATAATAAATTACAATTTTTGAAGTAAGACTTTCTGATTTAGTAACAAAACAATAAGTGGCAAGGGCAAAACAATAAGTGTAAAACATTTTTTTTTTCGACCGACCCTATGTTTTTTAACTGTGTAATGCAAGCCAAACAATTTTTTTGGTTTGGCCTTACACGACGTGTCATGGTTGCCATGACTCTTACACGGCCCTCCGCCTGCAGCCAGAACCCCGTCTCTTTGTAAAGGCCCTAAGGCTACTTCTCTTGGGGACAAGAGAGAGAGAGATGCATGATCAAAGCTCATGCCAGAGCATGGTTTTTGTGATGCTTTTTAGGGGGCACCTACCCTCAAAATATTCCCAAAATTAAAAAAAAAATTTTTTTTGTTAGTCTGGTGTGGTAACATGTATTCTACATCGTACAACAGTTTTCTTAATTAACCAAGACCTTTTATGGCTAAAAACATAATTTTGTTGGTTTAAAACTTGATTTCAAATCGTTCAAACTTGGATTTTCTTGGAACGTGAATATCGCTAGAGGTTAATCACCAAAATCATCATAACTTTACTTAGAATTGAGATAATGACTTGACATTTTTTACACAAGTTCCCATGTGTGGTGACTATAAAGTGAACCAAAATCATCCTTCTACACACTTCCGGTGTAGTTTTAAAAAAATCCCAAAATTTTAGCTATATAATTTTTTAATATACACAAATTGTGATTATATTATACAATATAAAAAAATTGTAGTTTCAAAATTATTTTGGTTCACATGATAGCCCTATGTATACAGATTATTTGGAGCCCAATCTTGTTCATGTGCAACAATTTTTGCCGACGTTATCAAAGTAGCAGTAAAAAAGTATAATAAAATTTGCCAAATATGTACCGGTACGGGATTCCCACAAAAATAGACTAATTGAAAATTTAAAATATGTCCTAGACTCGTATTTCAAACGAGTTTAAGGTTGAAAAAAGAATTATGACTCTAGGGCAATTACACAAAAGAAAAGAATTTCCAAGTTTAGTGTAGGTGTCCCCTTAAATCTGATTAAATCCTCATGATTAATCGTTCATCATCTCTCTGTCCATTCAATTCGTTATGTCCCATAGCTGGACACCAGAGAACATAACAGATGCAGGGCATGCACATTAAAAAAAAATACGACAATTGCTTTTATATCTTAGGTAATATAAGCCTTTGTATAATTCTAATCCATTTGTGCGCTTTTGTTTTTCAGTGTTGGTTGACACAAATCAGTGGTACCACGACACGTACATTCACCCTGGGCAGATCAGCATCACGATTGGTTCCGAGTACGACTAAGTTTTCAATTGGGTTGTATTTTTAGTGTTATTTATTTCTTATAGTAATTATTGTAATAACTATCAAGCTCGAGTGTTTACTGGGTAATTTTATGCACTGATTTCTACACTTTTTAGTCAATGTTTTACTGATACTAGTCTAATTCACTCAAGAGTGGTGGTATACAATGTACAAATTTTGGAATGGTACCCGGTGTAACCATTGAAATACTATCCCCATAGTTTTAATTACGCCACCTGGGCAGCGGTGGTTTTCTTTTGTTTTTACTCAAGAATTATATTTAGCAGTTTTAGCATATTTATTCGTATTTATTGTCTCTAATGGGAGTTGATGATCTTCGTG
This sequence comes from Lithobius niger, assembly GCA_023313725.1. Taxonomy (NCBI): domain Eukaryota; kingdom Metazoa; phylum Arthropoda; class Chilopoda; order Lithobiomorpha; family Lithobiidae; genus Lithobius; species Lithobius niger. The sequence continues at coordinate 127,448 of JAHWFP010141839.1, read as the reverse complement.
TTGGTTGATAATTGCACAAATAATGAATTGAAAAACTGGAATGCAATGCATTTAGTTGAAATCGTTCAATTATCGTAAATTATGCTTTTAAGTCTCGGTTGGCCTTTGGCACGTTCTCTACTTGATGTAATGCTCATCCCTTCAGGTAGGAAGAGAAGAAGGTTAAGACTCTTTTTTGGCTTTTTTTAAAATTATTTTTCGGCCTTGATTATTTGACTAGTTTGTAATTTTGCGGAAGAATTCATATGAACTCATTTTTTTTTTAATAGTATAGTTTATTTGATTAATTACTAGTTTGTTGTTAGGTTTGTAGTGAACTCTGTTTCAATCAGTTGTTTTTAGTAGAATTTTTTTGGTGCATCAGCAATTCTGTTTTACGTGGTAACAAGGGAGGCGATTGCTGGACATGTAACTTCTATCGCAGATGCATGTTGTTTCTGTACGCATTTACTTAAAATTTAGACGCGGAGAGAGGAGCGGCGGCATAATGGCACAGTATTGTCTCTTGAATCTCCTTTTGATATTAGATTATGTAGCTGGAATACTGGGAGAGGTGGTTAAGTCAACGGTTAGTCAAGTCACTAAGATGTGTAGTCATTATAGTGTAACAAATCGTAATATTTGTTTCTTTGCGAGGTGCTTTTTTTTACATTGGCTGTGGTGCAACCATGTGACGATGAAGTAGGAGAGACACAGGCTCGGAATGGCCATAGTGCTATTGTGCCAATGGCACAGGCGCCCATAGGCTATCATACATTCGGCACCCCTTTGGCAGTCTATTTTTTTTTCCCAGTGAAAGAAAATGAATGGTTTTGGATTCCCTGTCCGCTGATGACCTTTCTTTTCAGGCACAAATTCCCTTCTCTCTTCTTCCTCCCTTTACGCACGTTTTAACGCATTTTTTAAACTCGTCGCTCCCCCAGCCCACTCCAAAATTGCATTACTTGAAATATAAAATGTCTGTTGAAGAATGCACTCCGAAGCCAGAAACGATGACAGAATATGAAAATAAGCAAAGCTTCTTGAGGCTCGATCCCGGACTTTGCTTCGGCTTGGGGAGCTTAGAGCGCGTCCCCAAACCCCTAAACAGTTGGAGTCACCGCACTTCATCAGTGTCCTGTAAAACAAATCTTGGTAAAACGCATGACGCCTTCCCTGGTCATTTCGATAAATGGCACAGGCGCCCTTTCCTACCCAGTCCAACTCTGGAGAGACATGGCGTATACTTTTAAGAGTTCCAACGTAACTCAATTGTTAGGGTTTGCTTACAGTTTTGGCCAAGCAGGTAAATTCAATCGCTGTGTGGGAAAGTGATACGGTTTTACACAAGGCAAACGATGTGCAACGGCTCTGTGTTGTGACATGGTAACGAGTTCGCCCGGTGGTGTGACAAAGTGTCTCTGAGTGAGAAACGCCTCTGCTGATGGTTGTCTTACATTACCTATGTGAAGATGGTGGAAACGCCCTGAACTAGGCTGAAATGTCAAGCAACCTACCAACGATCATTATTCATTATACTGGCTTTAACTGTGATAGTCAATGTTTAAGCCTAGCCAACGAAAATGAAAGCTTTGTTGTTTTTTACTTTTTATTGTGAGTTATTATACTTTTCCTTCCACTGTGACTTGGTATGCGCTTGTTTTTGAGCAAATAAGTCACACATGACGTCACTGTATTCTGGTTGGTGGCTTGTCAAAGTAGGCGCATCACTCTACGAAACAAATAGAAAAGCCCCACCTCCATGTAATTATATACATTTATATACCTTCCACCAATCAGAAGCCTGATGAAACTCATTGCTGGTGAAATTTGCCTCTATGCACACATAGTGCAGTTAAAATTGCAGCATCCAATTTTGCCATTCGCTTAACCATAGTCGTGTTTTCCTTTTCACGAAAACCAGCCACTTACTGCTCAGAATGCGTTTTGGGTCTTCTTTACCTATCCTTCTTCTTTGATTGGATTTATTGAGAAAGCTTCTTGCTCAAAACTACATTTTTGCGGCAATACACTTAACAAGCATAATCTTGCAGTACCCAGACACTACGACAGTTGTTTGCGTATTTATCATCTTACTGCACTTTTATTTCTCTTTGTAGCCCTGATACGTACCAATTGTGCTAGTTTCTAACTTTACTCTTATTTTAAAGAGTAGAACAGAAACAACATGCATTTAAAATAGATGTTCCTCGAAGGATATGATGATAAACTTAGTGTTCCTAGTAGTACCTAACCATTATTAGTGATTAGTTTGATGTTGTAGGTTTAGGCAAGAAAGCTGATGTTTATTCTTTCCCTAATCACAACTGTCTTGGATAGAAGAATGTAATTGCACATGTTTATAAGTCGGAGTTCTAGTCTGATGGATTATGAAGAAATTACACTATCTTAATGGATTTGTGGTACCTGTGTAGGATTATTAACTGGAAAAAAAAACCCGCTTCTGTTGTTGGAATTGAGCATCCAACAAGTGGGGAAACTTTCTGATTTATTGTGGTAGACCAAAACATGTTCAAGATTACCGTAAATCATGTATTACCGTAAATCGTGTATTAAAAGCCCAGTTGAAGCTAAAGCCCACCCCCTAAAATGCTGTAAAGTAAACAAATGATGGAGTTCTTTACGGTGAAAAATTACAATATTTTCCGAGACTTTTTGTCCAACTTGATTAACACTCATCTTCACCAAGTTAAGATATTAGATCATTTAAAACTCGATCTCACAATATCTTACGAATTTTCGACAGCTTTAGCAAGTTTGGTGGTATAACTGCTTCTCATCTGTCTTCCTCAGGCACTAAGTTTCAGTCCGTTCTCCGTCTACAACTACGTCTTCA
>JAHWFP010141839.1:85396-124212 GCA_023313725.1 Lithobius niger | reverse complement strand
CCCCCCATTTATGGCAAATTAACTGCATAAGCCTTGGACGTTTAATCTACGATTTATGGTAATCATTAAGCTTAGGTAGATAATCTGACAAAAATCGGGGGAAAGCTTTATGTAAAATATAACCCATCTTCTAATCTGACATCTGGCCAGGGAGCATTTTGTAACATACCGTCTGTTGCACGGAATTGTTGGCATTTATGTTGTCATTCATGTACGTGATCTGGGTTTAGTTTAGTGAAGAGGCAATGCCTATATTCACATTTATTCAAGAATTTAGTTTTTAGATGGTCATTCCTCCCAAAACCAACGTAATTTTGCATGCTGAAGCGCAACATGCCCCACCATTTTTCGGAAGTTGATGTGAAGTTGACATTATTTTTGTCAAGGAGAGAGTGGTCCATGTCGGAAGTTGGCATGGGTAAATCTGGCACACCAACTTTAATAAAATGACGGTGCAAATTTACGGGAGTTTTCGATTGTGAATCGCGTTGGATAAAAAGTTGATTTTGTTAAGTGTGTGACGCTATTAGTTACTTTTGCAGCTGCAAAACGAGGATTTAAGGAGCTAAGTTGGCTTTGTTAAATGTGTGAAGCTTTTAGTTAATTTTTCAGCTGAAAACGACGATTTAAGGGGTTGGCATTAACCAGACTATTTCACGATTTTAACCTTAAAGCCATTAAAAAAAAGTTGTTTCTCAGGCATTGTCACACCGCCTAAAAGCCGCCGCACGGACCTTTTTTTGTATTTTCCTAAATTTTCCTTGCTATTTACCACAGCGCTTGCAACAAAATACGATTACGAGACACCGGACAAAAAAAAAACCATCACGAGCACCACACCAGCAATAGGGATAAGAGTATATCATTATTACTCTTATAATCACTACTATCTATTATTTACTCTTAACAACAGTAATTATTGTTGTTGGTGTGGCTAAAAAAAAACTGACCGCCCGCATGGAAAATTTTTTTTTTGTCTGAGAAACAACTTTCATTTTTTAAGTGGCCTAAAGCATTGAGCTGGGGAATGTTCATCAGCTTCACGTGGACGATTAATACAGGATTTACAATGCAACTGACTGTGTCACTCTTGTGTTTTCAGTGTAGCTTTTGTGTAGCAGAGCACAAATTAGTCCCTTTAATTGCACCTACCTCATTATGTACATGTGTTCTTTAACACATTTTAGTGATAAGCTGTGAACTGGAGATGTTTGTATTTGATACCACAAGAAATGTTATTTTTAACTGTCAAAATGGTCTTCCTAGCTTTTTGGGGGATAAAATTGGAAGCAGTTTTGGGACTGCTCCAAAGATGAAGAGTAATTAATTAAACTTACAAGGATGGTTTAATAGATAACCTTGGCAAGGCTAGTAAGAGATATGTATTGCTGGCATTTATTTCCTTATTTACTGCAAGTTAGCCATTGAAATTGCAACTTTTACTAGACGTCGGCAAGTGTAGGAAATGGTATAGTAAAGAGCCACTAATTCGTTTTAGGATTAGGGAGGCAGCTTTATTTTCACATCGTTTAGTCTTTGGCAATTTGCTGTCTTGAACACGTACAAACTAGGAGCGAACAATACCAGGGTGGCGTTCTACCTGGAAAACCGTGAAAACCGGGAAAATTCAGAGAATTTTATCAAGTCCGGAAAAGTCGGGGAAAAATTAGGGAATTTGATAAACATGTACCTAGATTCGGGGAATTTCAACATTTTCGGAAAGTCTTTTTTCCTCTGTAAAGTTAGCTAATTCGTATTTCACATTTTACTTTTGAAACCTTCACTTTATTTCGTGTAAACCTATCATATTCTTTTTGTTTCATTTCTGAGAAAGCAAAAACTCCTTATATAGGCCTAAGTAACAAATATGGATCGTTACGTTTTAAGTACGGTTCTAGTTTTGTTCAGCTTACGGCATTCCCACTCTTTACCAGTCCCAGTTAAGGCAGTGCTATTTTTGATTTAGCAATGCGATGCAATGTAGTTATTGCAATTTGAGTGAAATTTGAAAAACAGATATTTTATACCGGAAAAAACATCAGTCAATATTGGTCTGGAAAACCTGGAAAAATCAGGGATTTCCATCACAAGGTTTTGAACGCCACCATGAATACTAAAAAAATTCAGCCTATGCAATATGTACTCGAAAGTTATAATTTATTCTTTTTTTTTTATTCTTTTACCAATTTTGACGTTACCATATGCCACATTCATTACCTTGACGAGACCTTCCCAGTGTGGGTGGCACGGGCAAGATGGCCTGATGGTTAGCATGAATGTCCCATGTGGCTGAGGTAGTTTGATCCGGATCTCAGCCAATCCTTACATTTTTGGGAAAAGAAGAGCCCTGTCATGCCTCTTGTTTGACATGTCAATTGTAGCCTGTACAAAATCGCGGGAATTTCCTATCGGAATTACCTAGCAACTTGTCCCCTCTCTCTTTCTGGTGCCATGGCTACCGCTGGGAGCGAGTCAAACCTTAGGTATACAGGGTGACTTAAGGTGTACAAAAGAGAAAATAAAGTTTACAGTCTTGGAGCTCGAACAGTTTTTAAGTTTTATCCACAAAACTGAAGTAAAATATTTGTATCTATTACGGAGCCATACAGCATCTTGCTCGTTATTATTCTAACTTATATTAAGAACTACTTGCAAACAAAGTTGAGTTTTCTGTTTGCAATTCTGCTCGGCTTGCTCAAATTAAAAATTTTCTAATTGCACACCCCTAGTACAAACATTAGGAAGCTTGGCTGGTGTTATACTCCGGGTAGGCTGAAACAAAATGGTGGCATAATCATGAAGAAGCGGCTACTTGAAGCACGACTTACTTGGTGCGATTGATGCCTTTATCTTCAGTCCTGTTGAACAACCTATTCCTAAGCTACTATAAAAAAAATCAGTGAATTTACAAAATTTAAAGGGAAAGTAGGGTGAGTGACTAGACACCGTTGTTAGTATAGTGTGATAACTGCAGTTTAAATCATGTGTGCATTTTTCAGATGATGATTTTTATCTTTTTTTTTTTTTTTTTATAAATGTATGCATGCAAGTTAAGTCATTTAACACACTTTGAACAACGGCATCTTGTGACAAGAAATGGTACTAAAATTGGTAAATCATTCTTTCTTTTTATTATACAAAATGCTGTAACGAATTTTAATTGCTCTTTTTGGGGTGGGGGGGGGGGTTTAAGAGTTTAAAAAAAAGGCCCATAATATTAATTTAATATTAACACGTGTAAACCACAATGTATGCTAAAATACAGCCTGGTCTAAAGGGCAACCTCAACGCGCGCTGAAGAAACAAGATGCGAGATCTAACACTGTACCGATACCACTTCTACCGATCCGATGCCGATACTGATTTCATTCAAGACGACTTCGTGTTGCACTGTTATTTCCGGAATCGTGGCAGTCAACACAAAGTTCTCGATGCAGATACTGAGTTCGTTCAGGACGAGACTTTGTGCTGCACTTTAATTTCCAGAACTGTGACAGTCAGCAGGTAGGAAACAGGATGTTCTCAATCATCAAGGTTCAAGCGTGGTATCTGCAAATGAATCATTAAGAAATACTGATTCGATACTGATACATTGAACATCTACAGATTTACCGACACAGTCTCTGCATCAGTACAGCCTTAGCGAGGTCAGCTTTCTAGGAGCAGCTCTCCTGCCGGCAAGTTGAGTACACTCATCCATTTTGTGGTGAAGTTTAGACACAGTTACTGCTCTCATTTCTATTCTCTCCAATGTGCGGTCCTGTTTCCTCAGTGTGCATATCGCTGGGTTTTTAGTACAGCAGTAATTTAAAAAGGGCGATCACGCCATCTCATTAATTGCAAAATTTCCTAGCAGTTAAGATTTTCGCAAGTGTTGTACGTGTTCAAGTTTAGAATCTCCTGAGAACTGTAAGGGTCATTTTGGAAGTGCTAGTAAAAAAAAGGAGTTTCACTTCCTACGGAGTGAACAGAAATCGCCACCAAAATGTACTACTGGAGTTTGAATTGAATTTCAGTTCTAACCTGATAACTTGGTTACATTGTTGGTGTAGGCATCGTCAACTTTGAAATCTGTGAGTCTGTAAAGTTGTATGACGGGTTCACTATGCATACGACGATGATTTTGGTTATTAAAAACTCACAGTAAAACTGTTTAAGACCTTTAAGACCTTCGTACATTTGAGTTCAAAACTGCCAAAAAATAACAACATTGTGAAAGTTTCTTTCGCTGTTATTGTTAATTAAATACGGTGTGTAGATAAGCCCGTCATAGAATTACTTCACATTTTACTACTAAAAAAAAATGCTCCAATATTTTTGGTTGAGATTTTCTTGGTAAGAGGTTTGTTAATTACTACCCTAGTTGGTTAGTGATAATTTAGTTACTATGTGCAATTGTATGTTGGTTGTTTCAAATGTGCCAAACTAAAGAAGATTATTTAGAACGGTGAATTGTCTATCTTTATACATTCACATTGTGTATCTGAAAAGTGAATGATGTGTTTGATGATATGTTCAAACGATGTATACTTCTGTTGATTTGTAAGCATTAAACCGATCATGACTCGTCAGTTGTATGTGATCAATATACATAGTACTAGTAAGGACCGGGCAAAGGCAAAAAAATGTTTCTCTTGCACTGGCTTAAAAAATCGACGAGGGATGAGATTTTAACATTTTATGTAACCACATGCAAATTGGATTTTCACTACATAACTTTTCAATGCTTTGAAAAGATCTCATTGAAACGATCTCATTGAAACGATTAAAATGGTAAAAAAAACAGCTTTGAAAACCGAAATTGGGATAAATTACTTGGGTTTGTCGCTCATGACATATACTGTAATAGTTCAACGCAGCACCAAAAAGTTCAAACAAGTTCTTCTCAAAACAAATTGAAGATAACCTGCAGTGTGTTGCCGAAAATTCATTGGTTTTGAGAAGAAAACTCCAAAATACCAGTGTTACCTGGTTTATTTTGGTTTCTATTGCCTGTTATTACCTTTTTTATAGCATTCTCCTCAAAATGCTGTTCAATCTAGAGAAATTAAATCGAAGATGTCCTTCCGATTCGCTACCTGCTGCGCATCTTACTGCGCAGCCTCCATCATATAAAAGCCGAAGCGGAGCGGTAAGCTCACCTTTTCGAACCTCTATTGTTCCCAAATGGCGACAAGAGGGGAGGAGAGCGGGACCAAGGTGATGCATATTTTCAACAGGCAATAGAAACCAAAATCAACCAGGTAACACTGGTATTTTGGAGTTTCTAGTTGCCTTGAAAATATCATTACCTTTTTTACAGCAATCTCATAGATTTTGTCAAGGCGGCGGGCGCCATTTGACTCAAGTTCCCTCAGGTAGCGACCGGTTCCTTTCACAGAAAACTCTGTGTGTAAAAGGGGTTAAAGTATACGGCGGGTAGCAACAAATGGCCCAATACGGTAAAGTCCCTCAGCCTGATGGGACATATCCCGAAGATAATGGGCCGTGAAGACTGTGGGGTGTTGCCAGGAGGCAGCTTCCATTATTTCGGTGACAGGGATGTTGCTTTAGTGAGCCCAGGATGTGGAGATTGCACGAAGTTCGTGGGCCGTCACTCTGATGCCTTCAGAGACACAGTTTCTGTCAAGTGCTTCGTAAGCTTGGACGATGATACTTTTCAGCCAGGTGACAATCTTGCAGGTGGAAGTGGTGCCGATCTTATTAGTAAAAGGGAGAAAAAGTTGGGAGTGTCCTCGGCGGATAGGTTAGACGCTTGAAGGTAGAATCGGACCGCTCGGACAGGGCAAAGGGATCGTTCTTCTTTGTCCCCTAGGATGGTGGCTAAGGATGGAATGATGAAGGGATCAGTTCTTTCATCGGGTTTTTAAGTTTTAGCACAGAACGATGCTCGTGGGGTTAAAGTTACACCAGCGTAGTCAAGTAAAAAGAAGCAGTCTTTTTCTGTGGCGGAGAGGGCTTGTAATTCATGCAATGGGGGCAGGCCGCAAGGGCTACGAGGAACACTGTTTTCCTCGTAAGGTGGCCGAGTTTAGCTTGTGCATAGGTTCATAAGATGGGGCCGTGTGGACGATGGATAGGTCCCAGTCCGTGAATTGTCTTGATATATGAAGACGAACCAAATGGAAGGAATGGATTAAGGATGAGATTCTATAATCAGTAAGGAGGTTTGTGCTGCCAGCAGCTGCCTTGAAGACAGCATTAGGGGCAGAGCGGTAAACTAGAATGGTTGGAGCCCCTGAGTCCACTTTTGAACAAAGTAGTGGGGAATCGGAGGAGGAGGTGCATAGGGGGATGGATTGGATCAACTTGTTCTGAGATACACAAATGAAGCCATCGTTTCTAGTGACTGTCGTAAATCTTGTTGGTAGAGGATCGGACGGCTCGTGATGCAATGCGGGTGGCCTTGTCCTCAAGAAAGCCAGACGCTCGGAGGAGCTGGATGATAGTAGCCACCCGTGAAGTCGAAGTGCTTGGTGGTTCGGCCGAGGATTGATCCTCTGCGTTGGGAGAGGAGGTTGGGTAGGCGACGAGTAGAGTCGATGGGAGGCTGAGTAGCAGTGGAAACCAAGCTGCTAGCGGCCAATTCGGTGCAATTAAGAGGAATCGTCCTTGTGAACTGGCGATTTTGCAAAGCGTGAGGGGCAGGAGGCGAAGAGGAGGGAATGCGTATGCATAGAGGTTATCCCAATTCAGTGTTAATGTATCCACTGCCCAGGCGTGAGGATCCGGGAAAGGACTGACAAATAGGGGAAGTCTGGCATTGCACCTCGTGGCGAAGAGGACGACCATCGGGTGATTCCAGAGGTGGAATAGGATGGAGCAGATGGTTGAATGTAACGTCCATTCGCTGGTTGGCGGATTGCAATGAGAGAGAGAATCCGCTATCACATTCAAGGACCCTGTTTGTGAAGAGGAAGAAAGCAGACACGTAGTTGAATGCATAGTTGAAAGATTTGACAGGTGACGTGATGGAGAGACAGGGAATGAGTTCCGCCCCCCTTCCGTAGGCAGGCGACGGCTGTCGTGTTGTCTGTGTGGACTTGCACCGTCCTTCCTGCTACATGGTCTTGGAAATGGAGACGGCCAAGAAGGACTGCCAAAAGTTCTAAGTGATGGATGTGGAACGCCATCCCCTCCGGCCAACTGCCAGAGACGGTTAGGTTGTCTATGTGAGCTCCCCAACCAGTTAGGGATGCATCCGTGAAAAGATGTACTTCTGGGAGAGGTTCGTGAAGACGAACCGTGGCAGTCAGGTTGAGGACGTCGTCCACCATCGGAAGGTGTCCATGGGAAAGAGGGGACCTAGAGGCCGGGATGACAAGGTTAGCGCAAGTTGAGGATTTCCCCATAGACTGGATTGGCAGTGGTGGAATGGGCGTGCCATCCATCTGCCGTAAGGGACTAGCTCTGCGAAGGAGTCGATGGTCTCGATAGTGGATGTGAGATTCTAGAACGTGTGGAGAGGCAGGACAAAAGTATGGGCGGACCACAGATGATTTTCTATGCGTTCTAGGATGGCATTACCGCTGCCTTCTTGAGGTCGAAGAATTCCCCTAGGAACACGAAGGAGTGAGCGGGCTGGAGACGAGACTTTGAAAAATTTACTCCCAGACCGAGGTGATGAAAAAGAGACACGACGTCGTTCAGATTGCTGGAGAGTGTAGTGGGGTTGGGATGTGGTAGAAGACAGTCGTCGAGGAAGGCATGTATGCGAGGACGGGACGTAGGACCATGGTGAAGATTCGTGGAGCGGCACTTAACCCAAAGGGGATGCAGAGAAATTCGAACACTGTGCTTTCTAATAAGAAACGGAAGAGGTGGCGGACAGATGCATGAAGCGGAATGAGAAGGTATGCATCCGCCAGGTCTAGGGACACTGTCCAGTTGTTGGGTTGCAATGAGTCTCAGATGGAATAGACTGTTTCTATTTGAAAGTGTGGATGGAGAATAAACTGGTTCGGTGGCTTCAGGTTGAAGATCAGACGCATCCCGCCCGATTTTTTGTTGCACAAAAAAATGCTGCTTTAAAAGCCTGGAGTGAACGGAAGCAGTACTACACGGATGGCTTGCTTGCGAAGAAGGGACATGATTTCCGTCCGGAGTGAGATGGGAGCTGGAGCTTCTAGTTCCCATGGTGAATCTTGCGCCGGGGGTTTGGTCAAAAACTTCAGCTTGAAGCCATGTAAAATAATTGAGAGGATCACCAGATCTGAGGTTACCTCTCGCCAAGCTTTGGCATAAAAACGAAGGCGTCCCCCTACTTCTTGTGGGGGAGACGGAATGTCAATAGGTATCACGTCCCCTGTTGCGGGGACGGGAGGAGGGGCGTTGGCATCTATCAGGAGTGGATGGTATGCCCAGGGAACGACCACGTCTGCGTCCCTGGGAACGGGATGGAAAGGGCGATGCGGATCGTGGTGGCGGAGGTGGATCAGAATCAGGTGGTTTCACTGTCTTCCAATCATCCTTAGGTTGATCCGCTTTAGAGGACGGGGCGGATCGTTGTCGTCGATTCTGACGATTCTTGTCATAACGAGGCTTGCGAGAAATGTCTAGATGAGGAGCCACTTTAGGGATCAATCCGCGAAACAAAGATCCAGGCTCGTGGGTGGGTTGGTTTCGTAGGAGATAATGGGTTGAAACATGAATATTGGATGCTGTGTTCAGAGCAATTTCTCGCTGAAGCAGCGTGGGGTTAAAGAGGGCACATGTAAACCAGTTCATGGCATGCTAAGTGGCAAAGCAGCTTTTTCTAAAATCTTGGTTGATGAGGAACGCTAGTTGGCAGGTATCCTCGGGAGATCAGTGTAGAGTCTTTCACATAGTGCATTGGCTGCTGTACTGAGGACGTCTGAATGGGACGCAACATGAAGACCCAGCCGGCGGATGCGGTCGTTGTCACAGAGGACGTAGACGGGAACAGCTACTCTCCTAGGGAGATAGAGGGCGGATCAAAAATCTAGCTTTGCATCCACGGTGAGAAATTCCGACTGAGGATATGTGTCGAAGTTTCTAGGATTGGCTGTCCCCTCACTAATGGGACGAAAGAAGTAGCTTTCGCGACCCAGACGAGGAGGATCCTTGTCTAATTCGAGAGGTGATCCATTACTTAGGAGCACACCACCAGTCCTAAGTAGTGTGGTGAGGAGCGTAGTTGATTGTCCTAGTGGTTGGTGTGAAAGCTGATCACGCAGGCCGAAACCGAAACCAGTGGCACGGCCTCTGTTTTTGGATACTGGATCAGAGGCAGAGGATGGCTTGTATAAAAAACAATCCGGAACGATCCTCTCGACTGTCTTCAGTAATTCTGGTAGCGGGATCTCCGAGGGATCAGGGTCCCCTGAAACGGGGGGTCAGGTTGATCCGAAAGGGATGGATCCAGAGAGTAATAAGAGTCTAAGTACTTGTCCGTAGGAGGGGAAGGAGGAGGCAATTGAACGGATGGGTCGTGGATCGTCCGGGGCAGTAGAAGGACCAGCATCCTCAAAGGAAGGCCTGTGACGCTTAGGGATGGAGGCAACCCAGGCCGAAGTATAATCAGAGACTGGTGCTTTGCGATTAAAGGTTTGGAGTGCAGAGTCCATGAGGGGTATACACTTGGGACGGAGTAAGAGGTTCACTGGTCCGCTGAGTTGTAGATCGTTCAGTAACGGAAGGACAGGACGAGTGTGAGGACAAATCCAGTCAAATCCAGACAAATTCTCCCCGCCAGATAACTTGACTCGCTTTGATATCGTGCTTAACAACATGAACTAACGCAACGCAGACCACTGCTTCCTGGCAGTCCAAAACTGTCCTTGTTAATTGCGACTTTCGATGATTGTCTCCATTACCACCGACACCACCTGGGTACATGCAACACTGTACTAAGTCAACGACACGTTGGTCTCCGTATGGTCCTAGTACATCGACAACTCACTCCTCTGGCCTGGCCCCCGCCGGTCCCAATGCGCCACAACCAGCAGTCGCGTATTCCTCTTAGGTATCCCGGTTCCAGGAGTGTCTTATACCTTCACGCATGCACAGCCCACGGCCGCCGACTGCAACGTAACAGGCCTGACAACTTCGGACACCCACTTCATTGGCCCAAAGTAGGCCGCATCTCTTCGCCTAGTTTTTACGATCTCTGTGCATGTGACACCTGGCAATTGGACGATGTGCCCAACTTCATTCCTGTATTCTCAGGGCTCACCCACTGCTCGAACATGTTGCTCCAGGCAATTGCCATGTGTCGTAGGTCGCCGAATGGCTGAGAGAGTTCCCCCACGATCCAGGGCCCTTCCATAATTCACTCGTTCATTACATTCCAAATTGTCACCAACTTCACGATAAGGACCCGGTCCCACACTGCTGTTGGTTCATTTAGGGTCTTCTGAGGTTTTCCAGTTCCGACTCCCGACTCCACTCCTCTGAACTCTGTTCCGCCTTTCCATCGTTAGGCGCCGATCGCCCTTCCTTGTTGCAGTTCTGACACCATAGGCCTACAACTCCTTCGGCCTTCCCAGTTATGGGCACAGATTTCACAGCAGCCCCAGTTCCTCAGCATCTTCTCAATTCGTTCCCAACATCTCTACTTGGGTATTGTTTTCTCCTTTTACATTTTTAATGTTGTTGCTGTCTCGAAGTTCTTTCAGCCCAATACTAGAACACCCACTGTCCATGGCTATTTACCTTTCATCGACTCCAGTCCTCCGTCTGTTCTATGTTTCTTAAGACGACATGAGTGCCTGGGCGCCATCAACTGGGCCCACAAGTGTCTGGTCTCACGAATACGACTACTCCTATAGCAGTCGGCCTTCCGTAATGTGCCAGTCCACGGTCTTTGAAGATACCACGTAATAGACAAAAGTGCTTCCTACATCATGTAAGGTCATGTAAAACTATCATATTCCATAGTTTCCTTACATTTGCCCAGAACACGTAGAGCATCCATTAGCCTCATTTTCATGTTTCCACGAAAAGATACCGGGCCCCACACTGTGCTTGTCGACCCACAGGCGCCCTCACCATGTCATTTGCCAAGAAGCCAGGTGCCTGGGCCCAACTGCTATCAGCTTGGGCCACACGGCCCTCTGTATGCGACCATATTCGCTCCTGCAATCGGATTCTTCAAGGGCACATCATTGGATGTATACACTAATGGATGGCTTACGGTTCACAGGATCAGTCGATTCTAGGGCAGCCGGCTCGTAACGTGGATGATCGTTAACCTTGGTCCTGCTACCATGTTTGACGAGTTCTGCTTATATGCCAAAGACAGGTAATGCATAGTGTCGTCGGCAATAAAAACATTAAATACCAGGGTGAGGCATGGTTAATTTTTGTTTTTGTTGTCTAAATGAAAACATAATTACCTCTACCCGCCCAGCCTCCCCTCTATGTTACCAAGGTTTTAACTTAGAGGAAGCACGATGAAGCATGGTCCAACTTGGCTGCTTTTGTAGGAGCAGAAGGTAGAGCTACGAGCCTGGCAGGCAAGCCAACAAGTTTCACTAGGGATACGAGTTTCAAAAGGGAGGATATGCTAAAAGACAGGTAATTTACGTTTTCGTTTATGCAAAAAAAAAAAAACAAAAATTAACCAGTCCTCATCCTTTAATGTTTATCGTAACTAGGAACTAAGCTACTGATGTTTGTCTATATTGTAATACTGTGGTTCCTGCTTCTATTTGCCACAAGTTACATCTTTACATTGCAGTTCTAATTACGCTAAATGGATGTAATTAGGATTAGATGAAAGATGGAATGTACATTTTCGAAAAAGGGTAATACAAATTATTTGATATCATTTTGAGCTCAGTTATGGCTGTTTTTCTATGCTTTTTGTGTCTTATTTATCACACGTTACATGGTTAACACTTTTGTGCATGATGCCCTCACGCAAGGACAGCTACTTATCGGGCCAAGAATTAAGTTCCTACGCGCAGCACAAGCTTTGTGTGGTGGCCATGGGAACCCCGCGCAAAGCGAGCAGCAACAACGCAGTGGTCATCATCCTCTTCCTTGTCAGAAACCAGAAATAATTTGTGCACGAAAGATTACACAATGTTTTTCTCACCCCAGATGGTCCAAACCTTCTTTGTATTGCCGTTTCGGAAATGTACACTACCTGTAAATTTGCATTCCTTTCCTCAAATGGTTTCTTCCCTGGAGGATGCGAGGGCAGACTGTTTAGATATGTCCAGCTTCGCAACCCGTCTGCATATGCACCACACGAGTACAGACCCTCCTAAAATGATGTAGAGGCGTTAGCCGACCATCTTTTTTCCTCCAGTCCCCGTTTCGTTAGGTTGACTCTTTCTTTTTCCCGTCGCGCTCTCCTCTGTTTTCGCCGAAAGCTCGCCTGTCCGTTCTGATCCACTACGGTCTGCTAGACTGCCATTCTACTTTCTGGACTCCGCATCTTTCCGTCTCTTTCACCGAAAGATCTCTCCTGGTCTTCCCTGGACAGGCCTTCCACCTTCCTCACTTCACGCCCTTTCCCCGTAGGTTAGAGGTATTGTAGCTATCTCGTTTCTCACGAGATGAAAAAAATAGGAAAATGACAGGCTTTGCATCATTTACACAGGTCTGAACTAATGTTGTAAAATTGAGCCATACAGGAAGGCCAACTGGGAGGAGTTTACCTTTAAGCTTGAGAACATCAAATGTAGGAAAATGAAAGGCCAAGGGGGGGGGGCTGGTGCGGGACTGCATCTGTAATAATCATCGTACCTTTGTTTACTCGATTTACCTACATATTCAGCTGCTGCCCCCCCCCCCCCACCCACCCACCACCCCAGTAAAAATCTTGCCCAGCCTGGCTCCACTAGCCAATTTATTCTGGCGTCACCACTGCCCGCACCGGAAGCTTTGTGAGGAGGAACGCTAGCTACTGGGGACCCGAGCTGTTAGATGGTCCAAGTACTGAGGCGGATTTAGCACGTTGCAATCCTCCTTCATCCTCTGCCCCCGCCTAAAAACATCAAAATACCAAGGGTAACTGGTTGATTTTTGTTTCTACTCCCTAATAAAATATACATTACCTGATATTTAGCATTATCCGTCTCCTCATGCTGTTTGATCTAGAGATTAAAGGCTTTGGAGCGTTTCCAGAGCCGCTACCTTCTACGCATCTGATCTGCGCAGCCTCCATGGTATATAAGTTGAGTCGATGCCCGTAGTTTCATCTTTTGTTCCTCCATATAGTGTGTCTGTGGCGACATAGAGGGGAGGAGGGTGGGAATGTTCAGGTAATTTATATTTTCATTAGGCAATAGAAACAAAAATCAACCAGGTGCCACTGGTATTTTGATGTTTCAATGTCACGAATATATCCATTACTTGATATTTAGCATTCCACAGCCCTCGTCAACAGCAGCGGGCACCACGTGACAGAACCCCGTAAGGTAGCGCGCTGGATCCCCAACAGCATCAAGTTCTGCCACGATTGAAGAAAAACGCAGGATACCGGAGGAATAATCGTGTGCTGAAGACGAATGTTTTTCAAAGTACTCGTCTGACGGTCACGAAGGGACACAAACGGTAAAAGTCGTCTGCATGTATTGTCATGGCTCACAAGTAGTGAGAGGTAAACACCGTTGAGTTCCTCCAAGAAGCAGCTTCTATGATGTCCGTGATAGGAATGTTGCTGTGATGAGCCCAGGAAGCAGAAATGGAACGTCGTTCATGGGCGGTAATGCGAATGCCCTCTTCCGCACAGTTGATGTCGACAGCATTATAGGCCTGAAGGATGCCGTGTTTATCCAGGTGGCAACCATCCGGGCTGTAGCCTCCTCTTGTTTGGCCATAAAGGGAAGAAAGAGTTGCGACCGACCACGGCGAATAAGTTTGGATAACTTTAAATAAAATTTTAGGGCTCGAACTGGGCAAAGACTTCGTTCAGGTTCGTCTCCTAGGATCGTAGAGACAGCAAGGATTAGACCGTTCAGAAGGTTTCCGAGTCTTCACACGGAAAGAAGACCGAGTGGTAAGGGTCACTCCCGAATGGTCTCCAGGAAAAAAACAGTAGGCGGGAGTAGCTGACAAAGCCTGAACCTCACTGCAACAAAGGCATTAGGCAAGAGCAATTAGAAAAACAGTTTTTCGCGGTAATGTAGCTAAGTGCGCAGGAAAACGCTCATAAAATGCGGAAAGCAGGGACTTGAGTACAAGGGACAGATCCCAGGACGGAAAGATCCGTCGGACCACAGGTCGTTCAAGTTCAAAGGGTTTTTACGAGTGGCGATACTGTCAAGAAGGGTAGAGCTGCCTGCAGCACGGAACACACGTCCTTAGGGCGGAACGATAGACAAGGATGGTGGAACCCCGAATACCTGTGCGAAAAAGACGATCTAGAAAATGTGGGAGTTCAGGAACAGTGGGACTGATCGGATTGTGCTGTTGTCCGATACACCAGCAATTGAACACCATCGTCACTGGTGCTGTCGTAGATTTTATTGGTAGAGGACCTGACCACCCTGGAAGCGATGCGAGAGGCCAAAGAAGTGTTGCAAACAGGTAAGTCGTCCTGAGATGACGGTGTAGAGGAGTAACGCTGGACCAGTCGTCGATTCGGAAGTGGTATAGTGGTCGAACCATCCAGCGTCCGTAGGGAACCAGAAGGGTAAGGGAGTCCAGAGTACCGATGAGGGAGTTGAGGTCTCGAAGGGTATAGGTTGACTGAGGCAAGAAGTTGAAGAAGAAGAAGTGAAGTCGAGTCTGGACGATAGTGATTCGATCGGGGAAGGCATTATGGTTGCATGACGAAGATCAAAATTTACCCCGAGAAACAGGAAATGACTGTAACGGGATCAGCCGAGATTTTGGTAGATTGATGCCTAAGCAGTGTAGAAGCCACATAATTGTGGAACGTCGTGATAGGGAATGAGCCAATCGTCTAGGTAGGCATCCGCACGGATTTGATGCGGATGGAGATAGGCGAGGGCAGGCTTGAGCACCGTGGTGACATTCGGGTGACACTCGGGTCCAGTTGTCGGTGTTACCCAGAGGGCTGGAACCGGGCTGCTTCAAACCGGGCTGCTTCGGTCGCGGTTTTGGTTTGCAGGTTATATCCAAATGGGGTGCCAACTTCGGGATGAGACCGTGAAAGAATGTATCGGACTCATGCAAAGGCTGGTTCTGAAGAATGTGCCTAGTTGAATCATGTAGGTTGGATGCAGTGTTGAGGATGGCCTCCCGTAGTAATAACGTAGAGTTGAATAGGGCGCGCGTCAACCAATTCATGGAATGGAAGGTAGCGAAGCCGGCCTTGTGAAAAACCTGGCTAATAAGCAGAGCCACGTCGCGTGTGTGTGCTGGGGGTGAATCCACAGAAGGTGCGTTTGCAGCAGTGTTTAGGACATCGGCCTGGGATGCAGCCCGGAGACAGAGACAGAGGAGATGGTCATTGTCGCGGCGGACGGAAGCTGGGACCGTGATTTTGAGTAGAAGAAAGCAAGAGGTACCGAAGTTCATCTTCAAGTCTTTTGTGAGTAATTCGGTCTAAGAATAGGTATCAAACGCCTTAGGGTAGGCGGTATCCTCACCAGTGGGTCGAAAGGAAGCATCTTGTGACCGGGACAAGGTGGCGGGGTAGCAGTGTCCAATTCAAGAGGTAACCCCTTTCGTAAAAGGGAACCTCCGGTACGTAGAAGGGCGGTTAGCAAAGTGGTGGACAGACCCAGGACCGGTTGCTGGCGTGCGAGTCGGTCCCACAGCCCAAATCCAAAACCTGTAGACAGGCCGCTATTTTTACTCGATTTAGGGGCGTCAATTGACGGCTTGTAGAGAAAACAATTGGGTTCGGCTTACCAGGAAAAATCCAGCTCAAAATGTGCATGCCGAGATGGAGGGATACCGGAGGCGACAGAGAGCGCAGCTATATCAGCGATCGATAGGCAATCTTCGGAGTCTGGGGGAAGAGGATGCTGAGGGACCGGTTGGAAACCACGGTGGACTGAGAAGAACCGGCCCTGACCTGGGCAAGTCAGGGTTTCTTGAGCGTTGAGGTAACCCAAGTGTCAGTGTCGCGGGAAGGACTGGTCGGTTGCTTCCGCTTGAAGGGCTAAACAGCCGAATCCACTGTTTCGTTGGACAGGGAACCATCGTGTTATGCGAGGGGGTGTGGCTTGGAAGCTGACGAAGCATGAGAGGAACGAAAGAACAGGTTCAGCGGACTGTCGGAACGATGAAGCGCCCGCTTGGCAGCAGTCCGTCGGGCCTTGGCCTGAAGCTTCAACACGGTGTAATGTTCTTTAGGGGTGAGCAGTTCCTGTTGGGAGACCGGGCAAATCGAAATTCGGTTGCAGTTGACCGCATTGAAGCGGGGAGGTGGCGACCGTATCCGGAGTGGGATTGACGGGCATAGTGGGGACCTTAGGAGTAGGGTCGACAAAAAGGACCGTAGACCGCAATGTTCCATGTGCAGGGGACAGGGGGCAGGCTGACGAAATTGTAGAGAACACAATCAAAGATGGGTCAGCTAGAGATGGTTCGGGTGCCGGGGACAAGGGGAAAACCAGTTCCCGCGGTGTACCCTTGGCTTGTGACACGGCGACCGTGAGCAGTACAACAGCACGTCCGACGAAGTCGGTGTCTAGAGGAGAAGAAAAGATGAAACTACGGGCATCGGTAAGACTAATTTACCATGGAGGCTGTGCAGATCAGATGCGCAGAAGGCAGCCGCGCTGGCAACGCTCCAAAGTCTTTAATCTCTAGATCAAACAGCATGCGGAGGAGAATGCTAAATATCAGATAACGTATATTTTCATGGCATAGACATTTTTCTTTTTTAAATTAATTTCCTTTGAGCCTTAAGTCAGCCGAAACAATTTAATGCTTTGTGTGGGTGAACAGGCTCAATTTTGAACATTACCAGACTTTTTAAAGAAGAAGAAATATCAGGTAAAGGGAAGTGCCAAACCGGGGATTCGATCCAGGAAACCTCCGATCATCAAAGATTGTACAGAATTAGCCAAAATAGTTCCCATAGCCGCTGAAGGAGCTCTATATACATATTTTTTTTTACGAGACTTGAATTTTTTATTGTCCCGTAAATCGCATATTAACAGCCCTGGCAAAGCTACGGCCCACTCCCCCCCCCCAAAAAAAAAATCGCTTACGGTCAGAAATCTATTTAGGAAATGACTGAAGTTTATCAAAACACGCCCCCACCCCCAACAGAATTCTGGATCTACCCAAGTAGTAAGTCCCTACACACACCCAAGCTTCGTGCTCTAATTTTAGTCGTGGGACTTGAACCAGTCTTCGTTTGGTTTGGCGACAAGGACGCTAGCCACTAGGCTGTTGCTGCTCACTTTGCTCGGGTTCTCCGGGGCCCCCTCACAAAGCATGTTGTGCGTTTAAGGACTTACTTCTTGGGCCGTCTAGCAGCTGTCCTTATTTGAAGGCATCATGCACGAAAGGGTTATGATGGACCAAGAAAATCAGTGTGAAACCCTTTCGCATACAAATTATATCCGGTGACTTCATTTTTAGGTCGGGCCGGTTGCGGGATTCAAACCGGCCTTAAGTTGGTTTGGAGACGAGGACACTAGCCACTGGGCTGTTGCTGCACGCTTTACTCGGGGTCCCCAGGGACCCTTCACAATGCTTTCGGTGTGCATATGGACTTATTATGCCCATCTTGTAGTCGTACACATGTGTTCCTCGAAACTCAGGTGGTTACACAGCGCCAATTAAATAAAGATACGACCTCCTGACACCCGGATTAACGTGAAACATTTTTTTTTTAAGTTTCATATAGGTCAGTCGTGGAACTTGAACTGGCATTCACTCGGTTTGGAAACGATGATACTGTCTACTGGGCTGTTACAGCTTGCTTTGCTCCGGGCCCCTGGGGTCCCCCCCATCACAAAGCCTGCAGTGTGCGTATGCTCAGAGCTTTTAACAGGATAAATAGTGCAAGTCAAATAAGGTGCCTACTAGTATGGAACTTGTGTGATGACATCCTATTGCAGACTGAATACTCAGGATGCTAATATCTTGAAGATAATTTTTATTTTGTACAAGTAGTTACAAGTAACTGCAAAAGCAATGAACTTCACTTAAATGTATTAATGACCTTTAAACTCTTCAGAAACAGTCAGAACCACAATCGGTTCGAGCAAATTGTTGCCACAATGGATCCAACTTAAATCTTTGTACAAGTTTTGAATGAACAGCTACTTATCAATTTCTGAAACTTCCCACTTATCCGGTCATTATGCACCAATGAATGTTAATAGTCCATCGTGGTCAAACACATTCTTTAAAAATATTATTGATTTTTTGACATCCATGTTTATGGGTGGTGATCTTAGAAGTCGATGTCAATCTGGTCTCCTGTAGTGAGAGATAAAACGTCAGTTTTGCAACTTTTTAATTTTGTTAACTTAATTACTAGCGTTAACGAGCTGATACTAATATTATACTCTTATTTTCAGAACTTCTTGTGTAAAATCAAATTATTACTATGAGGAGGGTGTAGTGTTACTAGCGTACATGTTACGAGCGCACTGTGTTTCCAGCACACATGCAGAATAATCCGTGTATCTAGCGCACAGGCAGAATGAGCCCATACCCGGAGTTTTGCGATTGCTTGCATCACACGCTTTAGGATTACAGAAATCTCGACGTACCGTAAATCTTGTATTAAAAGCCCAGTTGAAGCTAAAGCCCACCCCCTAAAATGCTGTAAAGCCAAAATCATGAAGTAGCGGAGTTAAAGCCCACTCCTCAAATTGTCGTTTTTCTACGAAAAATTTCCTAAAAGTTATATGATGTGAATAAAGATAGTACTGCTTGCTATGTTTACTGGCCCCTTCTCCCTCCCTGTAGTAATAGTGGACTCTTCCTTTCGCTCCTAGCACCTGCACAAGGCATCTCTCACCTAAGCCTCCTCCCTTCTTCACAACAATTAAAAGGATGTAAAAATTGGTCTTCAGAGATCGTTCAAAAGCTTCGAATTTTTTGTAATAGATGTCCAGAAAGGTTAGAAAATTGATAATGCTTGATTTAAAGCCCCCCCCCCCCCCATTTCTGCCAAATTAACTGCATAAGCCCATGGGCATTTAATCCACAATTTACGGTATATAGTCGCGTGCAAAGCGCATCCCCTCAGTCGGTGTTTAATACTTATCTACTTAGGATAAATAACTAAGGAACCTTGTTTAACACATTACCAACAATTTTTTTTTTATCAAAATAATTTTAACAGCAGCGTATTTTAAAAAAACTTCCCAAGGTAAAATACAACTTCGTACTGTCACATCATATCTTCGTAATTTAGTATAGTGTATTCTCTATACATTCTAAATGTAATTCTATAGTGAAGGTAACGAAAATGTTTCAGCCGATTATTAACGGGACTTAACAATGACAGACACTAAGTATAGACAAAAACTACACGAAGTGGATAAAAACGACGTCACACAGTGGAGTTTATATAACATTCGGGTGGTCTTGTGTGCTCTATGCACGGTTCATCATGGTTGCATGCGCTTGAGCATACACAATTTGCTTGTGTGCCATTAAAACGTGCAATCGTACCATGGAATCATAAGGAGGAGTGTGTGCGAGTAATTTTAATTCTAGGAGAGTTTGCAACAAAATGAATCTAAGTTATCGAGTCTAGTTTAAGTATGCCTGCAACTTCTAAGAAAATGGGATATATCAAGTTCAAAAGGGTGTGATTAGTCACAAAACAATATGGAACTGTATTACAAGTCCAAGTACTTTCATTTCTTCAATCTTCCTAACAATCGTGTCTCCTTTAATTATTTAATATCAATTAAACAAGCAGACGTTACAGCTATTTCGCTTGCTGAACCCGTATTCGTTTCGCCCTTGTCGTTCTTTAATTATAGTTCTTTCAACTTATCTTTAATTACTGTCCGTCTGTCAATGCCTGCACCGTATTAAGTTATTAGCAAGGCATCTACGAATGTTATAAGAAAAGTCACCTTTTTTTTTGGGGGGGGGGGGAGTTTTCAATTTTTATTATTTTTAAGTGTATGTCTGTGCTACAAGAATTAAAACAAAATATGTCAATATCTACGTTCAATTTATCAATTTAGACAGTTCACTTCCTCTATTCTATTCTTGTCGAGGAACTTCTCATGATTTGGCAAGAATAATAATTTTTAAAGTTTAGTTCCCCTTTCTCCTAAAACTATTTATCAGAATATATTTTTTTTTGCAGAGGCAATCTCATAATAGTTATGTACGGACACAAGTAAATGTACAATGTTTAGAATAACCAGAACAAATGAACATGTTGGCTCGTTTTATTGGCTCCTGGAATAACTTATTGGTTTTGGTGACTATTTTAATGATGGCTCGTCATTGACTTAATTTGTTATCAAAGTTAATTTTTTTTCAAAGAAGCAAAATCTTCACCACGAAATAACAGCTCAAGTGACTTACCTTAAATGGGTCGCGTACAAAG
The DNA here is from genome assembly GCA_023313725.1 of Lithobius niger. Taxonomy (NCBI): domain Eukaryota; kingdom Metazoa; phylum Arthropoda; class Chilopoda; order Lithobiomorpha; family Lithobiidae; genus Lithobius; species Lithobius niger. Next base: position 103,781 of record JAHWFP010141839.1, on the reverse strand, counting down.
AAAATGTAGTTTTATTTTAGGAATAAGAAAAACTTTTTTTTTTTTAAAGAAAATCAGTAATCGGAATTTTAGTAAGTCTGGGAGGCATGAAATCGAATCAAATATCACACACCAGATAACCATTAGCAAACAATTTTTGCTAAGCCTTAATCAAGGAGGCCAATTCGACTATTCCAGAATAAGTATAATAAACAAGGATGCACTACACTGCATTAGTAATTCGACGTGTTGTATGGCAGAATAAAGAAAAATGTGTAATTGATGTATGCAGTTGTAACGGCAGCCATACCAACAGGACACTACTAAAAAATCTGGAAGCGTGGTGAACTGAAGAATATCTACAATGTTGCACATTATATTAAAAAAAATTGTCTCGTAACTTTTGCTACTACAATACAGCAAATGAGCCAGAATCTTGTGTGCGACGATGCAATCACTGACCAGATAAGTTTTCATCTGACGCTGATATTGGTTTTCTTACAAAAAAACAAACAAACTGGAAGCTTCGTTGTTTTACAGTTTCCCGTTCCCTTTGTTCTTGTTCATACAACTTTTACATTTTTCAAATCTTTGAACACCATATTTTCAGTAAATTCAGCATATAATTTGGGGGGGGGGGGGGGGCAAAATCATATTGCGCTGAGGTTATGTGAGGTTGACTACTTTCAATTTATTTACACTTTACAGGTGTATTAACAAAAGTTAAAATATTCACACGAAAATTGTGTCACGATCCACATTGAATAGAACACTGCAATTTCCTGTGACCAATTTTTGTTTGGTTACTCAATACAAAGTACTTGTTTTACTAGCATTTTATAATTATCTTTATTATTATTTATAATTTTAAACCTGTTGGTAAAACTAGTATTGAACCAATAAAACTGGCGCGAGTCTTCCTGTTACGGATTAAAAAAAAAAATCGGAGAATTAAAGGCCAGGAGGAATATTGCGCCCTTCCCTCCCTGGCCAGTCCGCCACTGTAAAAATAGGACATCATTCGCTTTGTTCACTCGTTCAATAAAAAACAACACCACAAATAAGCGTAATAAAATACTGTAATATATCGCATCCGGAAAGCAGCGAGGCTGTGCGCACCTCGCTTTCAAAGTACCGTCCAGATACCAGCGTAAAAATTCGGTGTACCATCCAGATTACCGCTAAAGGTACGTGACGACTCACTTTGTATTGCACTTCGCGATAAGAGAGCACGCCATCTTGATGTCCACGCACTCTCTAACCGACCGCAATTTGAAGAGCTGAATTGTCGAAATGCGCAGTTACACGCCGCAATTTTTCGTATGAGCGCACACCTTTATGATGACATTTGGCTGACGTCATTCACAGATCGTATACTATCGGGCGACGGTTTTTCGCTGAAGGACCTTGTTAGAGGTTATTATACTTCAAACGTCTTATGTATATTCTGTGGATCATAATGCCTTTTGTACTTGCGCACTGCAAGTGACCCACCTACATACTTGAATTTCGTCGGATCAGAATTGAACAAATGTGTCTGGTTTTTGAGCAGATGTCGCTGACGTAAATCGCGTCCACCCGTTTTTTTGGCCACAACCGCATTAATTCGACGTGTGACACGTCGAATTAAATAGCTCCGAGCAATGTTTCTGGCTATCAGCATTTTCAGTCCTTATCGTGATAGTGCTAAACATAGCAAGAAATAGCTTAATAATTCAGTTAGGTGTAAGAAATTGCTTAACTTAGATGCAAGAAAATGCTTAAATCTTCAAAGTAAGCGCTACGACATTTTTAGAAAAATGCTTAATAACTCAGTTGGGTGCAACTTGACAAAATAAATAAAAGTAGTCAGGTTTAAGGGCAAGCATTTTCGTCTAAAAGAAAAATATACAAGCAGCCTCAGTCAATTTAGTGTAGTCAAGTCCAAATTAACAGGTAAGCATACGACCAACACAAAACGTCATGAAATGGTTCCCATGTCTTACCAAAGCTGGCAAGTCCATTATAAAAGTGAATAAAGCTAATATGAAAGAAAATGAGATGTCTGTTCACAACGATTTTTCATTATCGGTACACACTACTGATGTAAATGCAATTGGTACTTGCTACTCAGTATTTTGCCATCTTAAACACTTAAAAAAATTTGTACGTTGCTTGAACTGTATAATGATGAGCATTCACAACGTTGCACTGCCTGAGTGAACTGCACTGCATCGCTAAATAGTATCCACTTCAGGTAGTGTCTTATAATGAGGTCGGTCATTTATTTTGTCGCACGCATTCAACAAAGCTATGGTAGTAGTAAATAGTATGACCATTCTAGCTGCTGACGTATTATAAACCAATCACAACTAATCATGGCTTCCAGAGGTGTGAAAGACTCCACATTTTGAGTTACCAATATATTCGAAACTATACATACGTTCTATTTTTTTTCTGTGTCAACGGTTTCTAGACAACAAGAAGAAAAAAAGAGGGTTCTAAAAAACCCTATTGCTCTTTTCTTTCGAAAGCTACAAGGCAAAACGTTAAAACAATTAAATATTTCTTTATTCTTGACATCATTAGGGATCAGTGTTCACTTGATACATATAATTTTGGACCGTAGATTTGGTAGAAAATTTCACTTCGTACAACACCAACAAACAGCGTGGCAATTTCCTGGTGTTCTCTTATGATTGCAAACTATCACATTCGTTGACATTTTCAGTCCAAATAAAGGGTATGTTGCACCAAATGAAAGTCTGCAGCGTTTAGCACAGTCCAGTGCTATCTACTGCTTGCTTGCGGGTAGTGAACGAAAGCATAAAGAAATTTCTTTTAACGATACAAACAAGTCATGCGAATCTTTACTCTTGAGTGAAACTTGGTACACTTCGTGCAAGCCGTAACAGTCAACAATACCAGTCACTATATGGTGACACGGTAGAATATAAAGAATCTACCGTGGCACCATCTAGTAACCGCGATATCGTTGATTGTTACAGCTTGTACCTAGGTGCACGAGAATGTACCAAATTTCCACTTAGTAGAGAGGCACGTGGCTTGTGTCGTTAAACGAAACTTTGTTATACATTCCTTCACTTCCTGCAAGCAAGCGCTAGAAAGCACCAGATGGCGGTAAATGCCGCAGACTTTCATTTGGTGACAAGCCGCCTTTAAACCTAACCACTGTTAAATTAAGCTAAAAACAGAAACTAAAAGTTAAGGGGATCATTGTTGCGGAGGAGACAGTAGTGGCATGCCACAATTACTTGAAATCAAAGCATTGTTTGTTTTTGAGAGCATTAATTTAAAGAAAATCCGCACAAAAATTAAAAGTTAACGCTTTTACGTAAAGTAAAAGTGTTGAATTGGTGAGAATGTGTAATTTGAAAAGCAGAGTAAACCTTTGAAGTAATTTAATATATTTCCAACTTACAAACACAAACAATGCTGAAATACACTACAGCACACCATTTATCGCACTGTTGCGTTTAATTCTGCGGGCTCCATTTTTAGGCTTTAAAAAGGATAAGTTTGCAAATAATGCTCATCCAAATTAATAATACTATCCGTTTTTATAAAACTCGACCCACTAAACTCTCATCAAAGGTAAATAGGACTCGCATTTCTCAGCCACATCCCAAGGAAGTTCAAGCGAAAAAAAAATTAGACAATGGGAATGCCCTTAACATTCTCTCTGTCCATTTGACAATGCTGAACCAGCTAAACCCCGAGTTCCAGAATCCTTAGGCATACAGAACACAACGAGAATCTTAGTTAAGGATGAAGAAAAGTAACATCGTTTAAACAGATTCTACACGATAGTAACTTTAATTCTACTCTTCAATCGATGTCCACGGCACAAGCACAAAAAATCGTGACATCATTTTTAATGCACATTGCTCCGTATCAACAACTTGCATTGGTACAAAATGTAAAGTTTTTTCTTCACGAACAACAGCTTGCAAACTTGCTTTGCCATCCACGGAGCAAACAGTTTCCGCGGCAGTGTGCGTATTCAGTCTTCGATGCATCACGTCATATGTGTTACAAGGATGCTGACGATGCAGTCTGAGGGTGGCTCAGTCATCATGATCAAGTTTTCGTCTTTTCCAGTTCATCATGCTTTCAAAGTCACTTCCTTTTAAAATAGCAAAATGGTAGAGATATCCCCAAACAGAATGAATCTCAATGCAAATAATTGCCAAGGAAAAAGAAATATAAACATCCACTTGGAAAATGCCAGCATTTAATTTTAAGTGTAAAGTGGCGAATTTCCTACTGACGCATCCTATTTCAGTCTAATGTCTCAGTTTTTAATTCGATCATAGATAGTCAAAAATTAAAACTTGCTAAAAACATATCGTACAACAGCTCCAATTAACAAAAACGGATTTTTAAAGATAAAATTAGTTTTTACTCATCCTAAAATACTTTACCTTAAAATGGCACTATCACCGATTGAAAGCAGACGAATTCTGACAACATCTAGCGCTGTGTTGTACCGTCTAGCGTTTGCTTGCACCAAGTGAAGGAATGTATAACGGCATTTCTTTTAACGAAACAAACAAGCCACGACATCCTTAATTATTGAGTGAAAATGTGGTTCATCCTCGCGCACCTGCGAGCAAGCTATAAAGGTTAACAATATCAATGTAGCTAGATGGCGCCACAGTATTTTCGTTCGCATTTCAATCGGTGATAGTGCCACTTTAAATTATAGCTTAAATCATTTAAATGGCTTATGGTTAGTTCTATTAACAATGTTTTAGTGAAATCATTTATTTAATTCTCGTTTGCCCAACAATAAATAAAAAAAAAGGTGCTTAGCCTGGCTTTCCACCAATTGCGTCCCTTGCCGCTTTTCGTTTAGCGAAACCTTTTCCGATTTAACGAAAGCGTCCATTTTAACTTTCCTCAAAAATACTACCTTACCTTCAAATTATGACCGACTTTGTCCAAAAAGAAGTGGGGGTCACTTGAGCCATGCATATTCCAATCAGCGCGAGCCTTTCTCATATCGTGCAGCGACTTAAAATAAATTTATAAACAAAATATTAACGTTACAAGGTGACAATTTTGCAAAGTTCTACACATTCGTTGATAACCTAGTCTTTTTTCGCCCCCGTGGACGTCAAGTTGTAAAATGACTTGAACGCATTAGTCAACGACCACATCATAGACAAACGTTGCTCCTCCACCACCCATCTTTACATTTTGAACAAAGACCCTGCAAAGCTTTTATTTATCCCAGGTGCTAGATGCTGCCGCTTCGTCCAGCAGTACTTCCGACACGTATGCTCGTGATGAAGCTAAATCTTATATCACACGTGCACTCACCTCCTCAGGGTGATCTAAATGGTTTGGTGCAGTTTTGTACGCCCTTCAGACGACAAAGCATATCCATTGGGTCAAAAAAACGCTTTCAACCGGAAATGAAACCACGGGTTTGGACTGATCACTATCACTACTTTCCTACTACTTGCTTTGTCATAGGTATTTTCCGAAGGCAGGGCACTATGCATCTTTCGTTAACACCTCGGACCACTTGTTTTGTCACTTTTGCCGAGTACAACATACTTTGCTTTTTCGCCCACACCTCGGCAAGATTTTCCATCAGTCGAGTCACGGCTTATTTGCTTTAACATATTTTCTGAGGGAAGATTACTTTGTGTCTTTTTGCCCACACCTTGGTGTCTGTTCACCAACTAACACATTACACGTTAGACCTGAACAAGATTCATTCTGCATTGAAAATCGTAGGACCCGATGCCAAGTCCTTACTAGTGACAATGTCCTTGTGCAAGGAGTATGCAGCAACCAAGCGCTCCGGAGAAGAACTTTGGCAAAGATCATGGACTCCCATCATTGCGACACAGCGTCGCTAGGCAACAAGCACTCATCCACCGTCTTGATTTTCTTCGCTAGTAGTGCAATAGCTTCTTCACTGCTACCGACACTTCAATAGTTAATGTTGCAGCCAATTTCTTTATCATCACCAAAAAACTTTCGTAATGGAGTGCACAGAATTGAAATTACACGACCGAAACTCTCCCAAAAGCAGAATGCACTACTGTAATTCGAAAATAAAATCGCCGAAGCCGCCATTTCCTGGCAAGATGGGGCCCACTACATAAGCTTCGAAATCCCTAGCGGAGCTGACCAAATGAAGAGTTAACTTCTAACGAATTAGTTAGGTATTTAAACTACATTCTACAACCAACCAGTATACCCACATTGTGAAAGAAGTTGGAGGGGCTTCGATCGAATTCCCGTTTGAACGGCTGCACCCCCAAAAACTCAAAGTCGGTGTTTTTGAAGCGAAAAAAAAACTTTAGACGGATGAAGTCGGACATCGTACGTTCTACATATTTACCAGTAGGGTGATCAATAAATATATTGGAAGTTTTTCGAGAAAATCTTCAACACTACAATAACTCTAAATTATATGAACGTAACAACACGACCACTATCGGTCATGCCTTGATTATTGGGCAAATGAGCATTAATAAACGATTTAAGCTGTAATTTAAAGATAGTATTTTTGGGGAAAGAAAAACACACAAGACGTGCCTTGCTGTTGCAGAATCATTTTGAGAAAACATTTTAATGTCATTAAAAAGTCGATGTAGGCAAAATTGTAAACATGACAGCGTTCCTTATTCTAGCCAGCTGAAGAAGAAAGTTGGCCAGAAATAGTTTCTGGCAAAGTGACTTTTAGGCTGGCCAAATAATGAAGATGGACGCTACATACGGTCTTGAAAATGTGTGTTTGTATCTTAAAATTGTAGCACCTTGAAATTATAAGTCCTGCAAAAGCTGGCAATTTCCAAAGTGTATTCTCCTCATCAGAGTCATTCCATTTCTCAGCTACCAGAAAAGCCATGCAACTACATACAGTTCAAGTTCACACAAACATCTAGCAATTTCTAAAGAAGTTACCCAGTTCCAATGGGATAGAACAGACAACAGTAACTCGGAAGGTAACCCATGACAACAGTGAATATATATATATAGGAGTAAAACGAATTGCATACGTAGAGCAAGGGTTGGACAGATTACACCAGTAAATGCTAACACAAGAAGATGAAATAAGTAGGGATCGACCGAATCCGAACCGGATCTGAAGCCTGGTCTTTAGGATTCGGAGTCGGCAAAATTTTTAATGCCTAGACGATTTTTCAATAACTTGGCTAATTTGGTACATTCCAATATACCATTCAAAGCGTTTTTTCACCAGCTTTTCAATTGAGCTAATTTTAAATAGCTAGCATAAACTATTCAGAAGTTATAACGGTAAAACCAAACAAGTTGTGAAAATGTATACTCAAGTATTTAAACCTTACTCCATTCAAATATCGATGGAACGGATGATTTACTTCGGTTTTCGTTCATTATCACTTACTTCTTTTTAACGCAGTACCAAAAGTGTTCCAGTTACTCCAAACTAGCAAATTTTCGAATGCTTATACTGGCATTCTTCCTCAGGCTTGGGCAATGAGACGCACATGCACCAACTGTGACAGTTGGTGCGTGTGCGTCTCATTGCCCAAGCCTAGGACTGTGCGAAAATCGAAACTTTCGATTCGATTTCGATATTATTATGCTGTCGAAATCGAATCGAATCCGTCAGAATCAAAATAGAAAAATTCTATTAACGAGATTCCCACCGATTAACGAGATTCCCACCGAGTAACGAGATCCCCATCGAGTAACGAGATGAATTATTTTCAATTTTATGAAAAATTTTAAGTAAATACACTGAATAAAGTTTAACAAAAAACTTTGAATCAAGTAAAGCATTAACTTAGTAAAAAATGTGTAATGACTTCGTTTTATATGGCAACTGTGCATGGTACCATACTGATCATTGCTAAAATAGTGTAGTCATTACCTTACAACATGCCAGTGTAAGTTTAGCAATCAACTAAGAGGCAATAATTTGCCAAACTTGCACAATATATGAAGTTAATTTAACTAAATAAAATCTAAGGATGGTGCTACTCAAAAGGGGGAGTGTGTTAAAACCAAAATGTAGTTTTGCGCATTAAATGAAGACATAATTCAAAGTTCAATGTATTGGAGTAACATTAGTTTATAGGAGTGTAATTACTTAAAATTAATATCTTTTTCAAAGGTAGCCCTTATTGATAAAAATGAAAAAAAAGTTTAAAATCGAAAAAGAAAAAAAATGAATTTCGAAATCGAATAATAATCGAAATCGAGATGTTCTTCCCCAAAATCGATCGAAATCGAATCGAACCCAAAATATTAAAACCGCACACCCCTACCCAAGCCTGGGAAGAATGCCAGTATAAGCATTCGAAAATTTGCTAGTTTGGAGTAACTGGAACACTTTTGGTGCTGCGTTAAAAAGAAGTAAGTGATAATAAACCTTACTCAGCTAGAGAGAACATTTAGTCTGTATAAAAAGCAAATGGCTGAAACAATCAACAAAGGTTTTATTTTGGATTCGGTTATGGTCCGGACCACCAAATCTTGTAAATTATCAGATCCAATCCGGATTTGGTAAAACTAGATTCGGTCGATTCCTAGAAATAAGTATGATTAGCGAAGAAAAGTGAGCTTCATGAGGGTTACCTGGAAACCCCAGTGAAGCGAGCAAAGCAGAGACGAGTAAGCAGAGGCTTGGTCTACGAGTTAAAAGGATGGGAGATCAAATTGAGCCACTAACCTATGTACAGTCTAGTGCGGAAGGAATTATTCAACGTCTAAGCGAAGTACTAATGTTGTCAACTCCTTCCATACCACAATAGAGAAGGAAGCCAGATATTAATTAGTTAATTAACAATTTATTGGTATTTTTATTTTGGTATCCAAACATATTCAGTTACTTAAAATTCACGCAACACCAAAATTGTTCCAGTTCGTTTTCTTTAAACCAGCAAATTTTCAAAAGCTACTACAGGCTTTCTTCTTCAGGCCCAGGTCGTTCATTTCCGATATGTCCTAACATTCCGATCATGTCTGAAATGTGCAATAACATGTCCGATCGATAGCTCGCGGTGTTCTTGGTCTACAGAGCCTAATGAAGGCAGATGGTTTTGGAAACTTTTCTAAAGTGTTTACGTCGGCTCAAAATAGCACCATTACACCACCAGTTATTGTTGAACAATTTTGGTAAAAGTGTATGGCTATTTAAAAAAAAGAAAGTTGTTTCTCAGGCAACTTTTTTTTTCTGTGCAAGTTTTTTTTCTTTCTTGTTATCTTCGCCAGTACTTCATGTTTGCTCAAGATCAAGCCTACACTGTAAAAACATTTGAAAACAAATATGCTTTTGCTCCAACAAGCCAAGCTACACAGCGTGTGGGGAAAAATAGGTTTGTACGAAGGCTTTTAGGCGATGAGGCGGTACCTGAGAAGCAGATTTCTTTTTTTAAGTGGCATAACCTGTTTCTCTTAACGTATGTTGGGTCATGGCATCAAACTACAAATCCACTAAAGGGTCAAATGTTATTAGCTACATCCAACTTTCAAGTTCTGCATCCAATATTTCCTTCAAACATTCCATGCAACCACAAAAAGTATAAATATCGCTTTTCAGTACACAATATGTCAATGTGCTCAACTCTACGTTTTGTTAAAGAGTTGAAATGAAGTTAGCATTACATGGCAAACATCGTTCCAAGAAAATTTCTCCTTTGGTTCGAAAAGTAGTCCTTGTGAAACACCTTTAATCTAGATTTTAGTTTGCCTTTTATGAAGCTAAACGTAAGTAATAATGTGGCAAATAGTTATTTATCTTTAACACTCATCTTTAGTCCATCACAAACTTGGCCTTCTAATCAAATCTTTCACCAACCAAACATATTAAAACTACCTTTTTTGGACAGACTGCCGAAAATGCTCCCAGCGCTACTATTCTATTAATATTACTACTAGCGTTAGTATCCGTCTTCGCCCAGGCTTTGTTTTTTCAAGTGTTTCCCTCATAAATTTATTTTGCACGTGGTGTTTAGCCTAGCGTTTTATTTTCCATTATTCGCTTGGCATTGCCTGGACTTTCCTTAAGGCCATTTAAAAAAATGCAAGTTGGCTCTCAGGCCTTTTTCTTAAGAAATTTGTGCGGGCCGGCGGGCAGAATTTATTTTTTTGGCTCATTTACTTTATATTTTAGGAAATTATTTTTTATTCTAGGTAAAAAACACGGCAAATTAAAACATTGTTACTTCTTTATAGCTAATACGGTTTCTCAACGTAATGCAGGGCTCGAAATGAGCGGTATCGCATCGCAGTTTGCACCACAATTTTTGACATTAGCGATACAAAATTGAAATTTGCGTAGCAGTTTAGCTACGCAATATCACGGCGAAAGAACTTTATAACTACGTTAAAAAATCCATTTGCAGAAGGCCTAGCCCATTTACAATAACACATTCATTGTGTTCCGTAAAATTCTTAATTCTAATCCCTAAGAAGTTACGTTATTTTTATACCACGTGCAAAGAATGAAATTGAACGATACACAATCGTAACATACAGCAACAGAATATTTAGGTATTAAAAAAATGATGCAGTTTATACGTCACACAATCAGCTTCTCTTGTTCTAGCTGAACCATCAATTAAAACGAAAACGCCCTTTTGCCTGCCAAGAAAAATAATTATGCTTCCTGAAAACTGCTAACCATTATTTTGCGATTGCTACGCAAATTTTTATTTTGCATCGCTATTATGCTACACGTTGTTTTCTGGACATTTCGAGCCCTGTAATGCAATGAAATAACGTTCAATTACCGCATTTGAACCGTAAAAAACAAACGGATTTCGTTAACGGCACACATTAGCTTCATTAAAAAAAATTCTCGACACCATGTTGCATAAATGAATTTCCCCAATTCCCTGTTAACTGCTACTTTTACGGAATTCAGGTGGCACGTACAAATTAGGCCTAAAAACTGACAATTATGCCTAAAATCTAAAACTAGACCTACAAGTTAACACATTTTTAACCGGCAATGGTGATGGTTACTATTTCTAGATTATATAATTGAGATCACTGTTGCAGTGCGTGAAGAGGCGTGTGCCTCAATAATTTCATTGTAAAAGTGACAGAAGTAAACAGAAAACCGGTTGTGACTTCCACTGCAGCCACTTGTTTGATCTGTAATTATTACTGCTGCGTCACTTCTTTTATACCTAGTGAAAAAAAAAATGGTGTGGCCTGGGCACAAACTTTATTTTTAATGGCCTAAGACGGGTAATTTTTTGTCATTCCGTCCCCCTTCCACCCTTCGCGACTTAAGATTATGGTTTTGTTTCCCGTACCTACCTACCGCCCCTTTGCCTGCCTTCCTTCCTTTCTCTTGAGTGATCCATGCGTTTGATCGCTGGTGACATCTAATGGTCTCCCCTTTCCTCCCTATCTCTTCCCGCATTCTCTTGAGCAAAGGACATCTAGTGAACGACTTTCTAAGTTTAAGTACATCACTATTATTTTGGTCTTTACTCTCAGCGTACACCATATGGTTTATTGTTTACGCTAGTCACGCACAATTTCAAAGGAAAAAGGTATTCGTCAGCACGTTATCTTTGCAAATTTTTGACAGTCGAAATTTTCTGAGATTGAAGGGGCTCAGTTCGACTGTCTTCATCAGGCTACTACACCAAACGCTTTTTTCGTCTCGCCCGTTCGTCTGCTATTCGATTTTGAGGTTGGTCATAGCCTCCACTACTTGTAAGCCTGCACCCCAAGTTTGAAGTTGGGCGTAGCCTCCACGACTTGTTAAGGCCTGTGCTATATTTTTCCTGCAGCAGCTTGTTGAACTCTCCTCTCGGCAGGTATTGAATATTCATCAACACAGCCTTCTCTCGGATGTGGTGTTGAATAACCAGGGACTCCAAGCGTCTTAGATGTACATCCTTGCTCGAGTTTGAGTTTGGAATGTCACTGTGCCTTTCCAGTTTATCCTGTGACGTGGTCACCTTCTACCAAATCTGGGTCGGATCCGGATTAACGTATAAGATTTGCCAAATCGGATCCAGATCTTAACCGAATCAAAAAGAAAACCTTTGTTTCAACCCTTTATATTTTGTTCAGATTAAATTTTCTCTCTACCTGAAAGATTGAGTACTGTTAACTTTTAAAACTGAGCAAATATTTTCCAGCTTGTTCATTGGTTTTCCCCCTATAACTTCTGAACAGTTTATGGTAGCCATTTGAAATTGGCTCCATTAGAAAGCTGGTGAAAAAAAACGCTTCGACTGATACACTGAAATGTCCAAATCGACCAAAGATTAGGTTTAAGATTAGGATTTGGTCGATCCCTAATTCGTTTCAACTTCATCCCTGGTGTCAGCCACGTGTTGCTTTGCTCTACTGATCTCCCTCCCTTTCTTGGTTCGCCAACATAAACGGCCTTAATGAGACCCGGTACACGCCTTCCCGGATGTTTTTGACTTGCTGCAATGCTTCTACTGCAGAGTTATGGTGCAGTTTTAAAGTACTACCTTGAAATTACTCAACCTAGTGTTGGGCGGTACCAGAAATTTTTCAGCGGATGCCAAGCTTAGTACCCAAGTACTCGGTTTTCTCTGGTACTTATGAACGAAGCGGTGTCTGGTATTATAGTGCTGTGTTGCCAATACCCAATTTTTAAATAATAACAAAAAAAAATTATAATTACCATTAAATAATTTAAAAAATGAATAAAAATGAATGAATGAATAAAAATCAATAATGAAAAAAATTATCGACTTTTCCCCGTCTGATTTAAGCTTAATGCATGTTTCACGATATATCTAAAATGTGTAGTTAACATGTTATCCAAGTAGAAATGCAAATGTAAACAAATGCTGGATGTACCATTAAAGTTATGCAAATTTGGCTCCAGTTTTGTGCGTTGTTTAGAAGTCCAACATTACCCTTTTTGATCCTTAACTGATTGTTGGACAGCTTTGAGCCCTACAACACAAGGTCTAAATGAACTATTGTTATAATATTAGCACCTTTTTTCATATTAAAATAAAATAATACCAATATTTTAACAATGCATGGTATTTGGTACCTTGCATTTTTGGTATCGCTGTAGATGCGAGAACCGGTTTACCGCCAACACTAAAGTACGCAGTAAATTTAAACTATCAACGGATCCTGTGTGCTAAATAGCAGTAATGTTGTACGGCGCTTTATTTCTGTCGGACGAACGACGTGAAGTCTATGGCTGCCAAATTGATCAAGCACATAATTCACACAGTCAAAAGATACACTTTACCACCAATTGTAACCGGAGAATATGTCCACTGAAATTTTTCGTGAAGTCCGGGTCATTCACTTTCATCAGCTTACAAAACACAACCGCAGGCGACGACTACACGCTGAAGCACTCAAATTTCGAAATTTAAACAGCCGTGATGTTTATCACCGCTGATTTGCATACGACACTATCCAGAAAACCAGACCCTACTGCTCTCCAGGGTGCATGCCAAATTAGGTCTCACCGTTTTGTTGATAAAAAGATATCGACAAAACAGTGACTCAGCACTCGTGAGTGCTACAGCATGGGACCTGTTTTCCAGTTTCAATTGGTGGTAAAGTGTATCACATTGGTCTGTACCATCTCCCCTACACGAATGCGGAAAGAAGGAAGGCGTGGAAGGGAGATGATGCAGGCCAAAGTGATGTTCTGTCCAAGATACAGAATGCTAGGAAGGGTGTTTATCGAGTTCCATGTGATGGGTGCAATGAGGTTTAAATCAATGAAACGAGAAAGGGAGTCCGAAAGAGGGTTTAGCAGCATATGGATGACACACGTAATGAACTGAGTGAAAGTAGCATCGCAAACCACCACATGGAGACAAAACATAAAATCGGATGGGAAAGAACTGCCATGTTGATTAAATCAAATGTCCCTTTCGATAGACACCTTCGTGGACTGGAATCACTGGCAATCCAGTCGCGTGTGATATAAAATGAAACAATTATGAACACACAAAGCCCCCTCAAACCCGGGAATCTGTTTTCTCATGAGAGAAGACTTCACCGAACTGCTTTCCAATTGTTGGAACAACGTGCCCAACAACTACGGGAGGCCGCGCCAGATACAAGCGCGAACACTAAGTTCAAAAAGTGATTCCAATGCAGACGATGTTGTTTTGTTTCCTGAACTTTCGAATTACTAAAAAGACTACGGTTAAAAAAACCACACCAGAGCTTTCTGTTTCAGTTATACAGATCGAAGCTTTACTCGATGCTGAATAGACGCCGACAAATAAACCATAAATTAAAACAGTATATCTCGCTAAGAGGACACGATTTGCTCTCATTCTCATGTTGCGCATTTTCGAGTAATGAAGTCACAGTTGTTAATTATTGGAAGTTTATGGAAACACGAAGCTGCTTCTTAGCAACGTTCGGAGTAGTCATGCCCGATGCATTTCAGTCGGGGTACGTTTAACTTGGTGTATCAGTGGCATTAAAATGCCTTAGGCCTGACACGAAACACCTGCGCTGAAGCAAAGAAAATTACAGGCTGTTTGACGAAGTGTGATGAGGGCTAGTATCGCTCTGCCAAATAGCGCAAACATTGAACACCCCATAAAATTAAACATCGTACATCAAAATCAAAACCGTAAAATGAAATACTTTGGAGAATCGTTTTGCAGAAAGAAAAGAAAAATTCTCAAATCGAATCCCACTCGTGCTTCTATGAAATGTATATTTTGTGGGTTTTAGCACTCAACTCCTTTCCAACAAATTTCTGTTGACCTTTGGTCTCGGGGAAATCAAATCTGTAAAGGAGTTTCGTGGTGAAACACACAAATTATCAATTTCATAGAAACTCTCGGGTATTATAGCCAAGAATATATAGTAGCTTAGCCCTAAACAGCAATTTTACACTGAACACAAGTTTAAAATAGATAATTTAACAGCATGGTTCTTTCAACCCGCAGTTTGAGAAACGATCAATACAATTTCGAAAATGCCAGTTCACAAAGTCTAATTCACGCACATTTCCACAAACTAGACACTTACTACTATGGCCAACAAATTTTCAACAACTAAAAAAATCTTCCATCAGGCTTTTAAAGGTTGATTTAGTCCCTGATAACATCTCGTTTCAAGAATGTTTACAAACACCGTTTTCGAATTCACCGGTAATCGTGGCCTTCGAATCGTGGAATTTGAAAACGGTGATTATAAACATCGTCAAAGCAAGATGTGATCAGGGACTAAAATCGATCTTTAAAAGCCTGATGAAGACAACAGTTAGTTGTTGAAAATTTGCTGGACCATAGTAGTATAGTAAGTGTCTAGTTTGTGGAAATGTGCGCGTTTGCTCTGTGAATTGACAAGTTTGGAATTTCGTCAATGTTCCACAGTACGAACTTCAACGAAGTTTGTCGTGAGATCAATACAATATAGCTTGCTACAAAACAATAACAATTTATTACAAGGGCTAAATTTTCACCCTGTGCTCAATACAAATTTTATTCAATCATGGGCAACTACAGTGTTATCAATGCCATGAGTAACCTTTCATGAATTCTATTGTCCGTATCCCAATTAACTGTTGCAGAATAAACGAAGCTGCAATGTAAAAAACATCACGCAGCAGTAAATTACCAATAAAAAAGTCTAACTAAAGGTGCACTCTCAATTAAAAATGAATTGAGATGCTAACAATCTTACAGTCTAGTTGTGTACGCTGGTAAACATGGGGAGACAGAAGTTCCCAAACAATTGTCTTGAGTAGCAAGGCAGTAACTTATCCGAGTGGAATTCTATTGTGCGCAGTAATCCCGACCCAGTCCAATGAAATATCTGTATAATAACTACTAAAGGAACTAAAGCAGGGATAGTAACAGTCAACTTTGTACAGAAATTTAAGCATTTTGCAGTGAATTGCATAATACACAAGCATACCACACACTCGACAAGACAAGCACTCGCACGTGGCACAAATTAAAATCGCATATGATGCAACGAAAGAAAAATGTTAAAGTAGGGTTCGAACTTGTCTAGTAAATACCGTAAATTGTTCGCATGGATACAGCTACGAGAATTTCAGAAGCAAACAGGAACTTTTCACAGAAGAGTTTTAGCAAACGAAATGGGTTAACACTATTAGACTACAAAAGAGGGGGTTATCAAGAATGATTTTTGTCGTAAATGACGGCACCCATTTTACACACACCGTAAATAGCCTATTAAACATTCATGGGCTGTTAAAATTAATTAGATAATTTGATTCTGACCAGATCTGCGAGATTTAATTAATGCTGTGTTTTAAGCATTAATAATTTGAATTACGTTTCAAGAATTTTAGTAGGATCATTTTGATAACTAAGAAACTTGTTAACTAGGCGAGCCACCATGAAGTATTAAAAGTTTTAAAAAGTTAGTAATTTCTGCTGAACTAGTGCATCCAAAAGCTGTGAAAATATACAGCTAGGTTGCCTTTAAAGACCCTTCCCAGAAATAATCACCAGTTTGCATTCGAATAGTGCTTTAAGACTTATTAGCCAACAGCCAGGCACTTCTAAAGCTTGTCGCACACTATTCCATTCCGTTCCGTCAAATTTTTGTTTGGATCAAAAGCATGTAAATTAGAGGACCCGTGTATACTGCTCCGACCCGTTCCGTTCCGTGACATATTAAAAGCATGTAAATTAGAGGACTCGCGTATACTGCTCCGTTCCGTGACGACCCATCGGCTGACGGATGGGACTGTCGCGGCAGAATCTTTGCAGTCAAAAACTGATTGCATTGGAGAATTGTAAGCACTTGCCGTTTGCATACAACACTTTTCCCCACAAAATACAGATGTGAACCTATTTCAGTTGCCTTCTGGACTTGTATATCATCATGCCCGAGCGTAAAGAATTAATATGTAATGTACTAAAGGCTTTCTATTTAATTACCTACTTAAGGTCACTACCAGTCCATCTTCATTTGCATTGCCATTGAGCGCGATCAAATTTACAAGCTTAGCGGAGCCGACTGAAACAGTTAGCAACGGAAGCAATGTGCGTTGAACCATCCATTGCAGTCAGTTGTTGGAACGGAAGAGAATAGTGTGCTACAAGCTTCTCTGGATCAATACTGCATATTGCTGGCACTAATGGACTTGCAACGGGAGCACACATGAAGCAGATATGCAATTTCAGGGAAGTGCGCCGCTATTTTTCTAGAAGCAAGCTAGTTCTACACAGGATTGTAAATACAGAACGAAAGCAAATAAATGCCTTGGTTCTTATAAATGTACACCAAAATGCTGAAGAGGGCAGGCGGCATTGTTACTTTATTTTAAATTCTGACAAGTCTTTTTTTCTATTTCTATACCGTATCACAGCTTTTTTTTTACAGGGAGCCTAAATAGCGCAGATGTAAAAGCTTTTCTACACAAAATATTGATAACCCATAGCCATTAGGGATGTGCGATACTCGTAAAATTCGAGCCGAGCCGAGTATGAAACTTGTACTCGAACTCGGCTCGCTGCTTGCGTCCATACTCGAAAAACTCGAATCCGGCGAAAATGCGATAACTTCGCGAATTTTTGACCAATTTTGACATTCAAATATACCAAATCGATCGTCTCGACGAGAGCTTTCCAGTGGTGCAGATTAAAAGTCGATAACTGAAACCATTTTCAAGTTATGTCCTTAAAACTGGAAAACCATGACCAACACAGTCAGTTAAGCACCATCTTTATTTTTATTATCTTAACAAATTAAAGAGGAACGTGCAACAAAAAATATTTCCATCATATACTCGAACTCGGCTCGATACTCGATTCTTCTGCTGCAAACTCGACTCAGCTCGACTCGAATTAAAATTTTTCTACTCGCACATCACTAATAGCCATTTTATTACTTAAAATGTTATACAGTCCACTGCACGAAATATGGTATGATCTCCAACGTAACCTCTCGAGCAGTTCAGCTTCGCCTAAATAGTCGTAACCAGAAGCCCAGACAAGTTTTGCTTTAGAGCTGTGCCAGCTTGATCCAGCAGCCAGCCAAGGATTGCACTGTACGCTGTTTCTAAAGACAGAATGGCGCACTTGATAATAACGCATGAATGGCACTGCTTGTGAAGCGGAGAACTTTGAATTTTTAATTTACTCATAGCGGGCCCTTATGAGAACCCAGGTATTTTATTTATTGTGGCTAAAAAGTTCTAAATACAATTCATCAATTAGGAAAAGCAGTCTGTTTCTGGTCTAAAATAAGAATGCAGAATTATCACAAGGAGTCGACATCACACGAGCATTACCCTCAACATAGAGTATTTAGATGTTTAGATGTTCATTTCTTTATTGCAAAACAAATTAATGCCAAATGAAGACATGAAGTTTGACATAAGTTTGCCTAAAACCGATCTCGTAAATTGTATATAGGGTGCCCCATAAATATACTGACAATAAGTTTGGTTACAGACGGCATGAAACAAGCACAT
>JAHWFP010141839.1:53544-85296 GCA_023313725.1 Lithobius niger | reverse complement strand
CCCCCCCAATGTGCCGCTCAAGTCTGAAACGATCGAGTTGAGTTTGCGTCATTGCAAAGAAACTGCAATACTTATGAATGTCTACTTTGGCGTCCTTGATTTTAACCGAAAAAACTGTTTCGTTAGCAAGTCTCTACTCCCTGTATTTCGGTAACTGTTCATTTTTGGATAAGAGTTTATTATACCAATACAGTAGACACCGTTATATAAGGAACTCTGTTTTAAGGAATTATTGCTTTTAAAGAACAGATTGCAAACAACCATTGTAACAAATTTAGTGCTAATCTCCTCCGGATATGAAGAATTTTTGGTTATAAGGCCACGGAAAAAAAAAATGTTTTGGTTCTCGGGCATTTTTTACAAGCCCCAAAAGTCACCCGATAACCAGGCTATTATTTTTATTTTTTATTTCTGATTGAAAACAAGTAAGCTAGTTTCTCAGATTGGTTCTTTCTGTTCGGATTGCGACAGAAGACAGAAGTGCCCCTAAGCTGTCGAAAATTTGCATGATATTGGTGAATGGTGACTAATGTTCTTGTTTTGGTGCGAATATGAACTAATTTTGAAGTAAGAGTGTAAATCCAGTGCGTCTTGGTGCTTCAGGAACTAAACCTGATGCTTGGAGTATAATGTATGTGCAAGAAAGCTTACCTCCCTCACAAATTTCTATTAAGTAACCTTTTGCGGGTCACTTTTTTTTTTTTATTTAGCTAAAAAAAAGGCTATACAATAATTATTTTTCTCTCGTTGCCTAAGGAACCTTTTCACTGTCCCTTGATGTTCTTTGGTTGTGATTTATTTGTGAAATCGGCTTAATTATTTTTGACTCCATGAAAAATGTATAAACGTAGTTTCACTTTACTTTCTTAAACATCGGACCACGAAATATCAGAATCGGATGTCGGCCAATGATTTTTCAATATCGGACTCGGACTTCGGAATCGGTATTTAGCATATCGGTGCATCCTTAAACGTGAGTAGGGAATTCAGCTAAAAACTACATCTTACAAACCAGTTTAAAATTAAGCTGAACTTAGATAGCTGGTAAATCTCTACTTTTATTTTTTAAATCGCACCAAAAATTGCTGAACGGATTGTGTTATATTTCTTTGCTCGATTTATAAGATTCAAGCCTCTTCGTTCAATTTACCAGTTCTGTTTAAGATTTCTTCGCAAAATGTATAAAACGTTAATGTTTATTTTAACCATAGCGCACCCCCATAGTGCGCTGATGAAATGCAGACAGAGAGCCATTGAAAATGTCATTCGTTCACAATTGGTACATATACATATTTCACTTATTGGATAAACAGCTATGAAGAAATAACCAGAATTTTCCCTGCCATAGGTTTAACTGCTACCAGAAGTTTCCCTGCCATAAGTTTAAATGCTATGTTAGGAAATATGGCCTTTTCATACGCCATAGAAAATTGAAAAGAAAGTTAACCATCAATATACATGTAAAAACCTTAACTCGTAGTCGTAAAAGTAGTGTAGCATTAGAAGTATAAAATATTTAGTTACGTTAGCTCGTATCGCAGGGGTCGAAATATTGGGATGGACAAGGGTAAACTGCACTCTAAAATCACGCTTTGCACTCCAGATGCATTTCTTGAGAGTGCAAATTTCGCATGCCGTAATTGAATTTTTCATAACTTTAAACTGCACAAGCTACAGACTTGCGGTTTGCGGCATTTTAAACAGCTTGGAATTAGATTTCTGATGACACCATTCCTTCCAAAGAGGTTAAAACTACATTTTGTACTACATTTGGTTAAAATATACGTGTAGGTTTTTCAGTTGAATAGTGAAGTTAAGTCAGTTTTAAGAAAAGTGCAGGAAAAAGGTACATATTATTGAGATGCTGAATATTCAATTTTCAATCGGTATAAAATAGGGAACCATTGTTTCGTTTTTCACTTTGGTTTTGTACTCCAAAGACTTTTTTTTTACACCCCAGTAACAGATTTTTGATGCAAATTTGCACCCGGATCAAAATTTGGAAATTCGACCCCCGTTATAGCTTTGTATCTTTAATTGGACACTACCGAATGAATATCGAAACCCTTTTTTCCCCAAAAATTTAGTCAAACATGCACAGGAAAAAAGTATACAGTATTAAAAACAAAAAATAAATAAGTGTAATCTAAGCAAATTTACACGTTAATAAAAAAAAATGCAAAAATTGAAAGGTTGCGGTAGTATACAATGTAGTTCTGCTTAAACACTGCACTCATTAAAAAATTATGTACATATATACATCGCTTGATCAAACCATGAAGTTTTGTTTTAGTATGTAAAGTGTATAAGCAACGTTTTGCATGAATGAAAGTTCCAACCCTACTTGAAATGCAAAAAAAGCAAGCAACCAAAGATTCAGACACAAAATTGCATTGAATCCAAACAAAAAATGGAAGGTGCCATGATTAAATAAGCAGCAAAATAAGAGTCCTTACAGCTGCACCTCTCCTCTTGCTAAAAGAATTGCCACTTGCCTAAAATTGCATCTTTAATGGCATCTATGTATTGTGCAGGAACCCAGTAGATCCAGTACCGAGACGCTTCTGTTGGACCAAGTTGTATACCCTGCAAAAGAGAAGTCAGTGTTCACATGAGGCCATGCAATAAGTTATTTGGCTGCCAGGCGAGGTTGTCATTAATTGTCCATATTTCTTTTGAGAAATAAACCTCTGTAAATAACATACGGCCATTTAAAAACAGAAATTTGGGCTTTTTTCTCAAGAAATGTATGCGGGTGGGCGGAATTTTATAAATTTATTTACTCGATCATATTTTTCCATACATTTTCGGGATTTTTTTTTTTTTTGCGTAAAATACTGCATCTGAATTCTAATTATCACGGGTACATACAATTATTTAACGACAAGAATGGTAATTTTATATTTCCATTTCTTAGGTCACAAAAAAAGAAACTGGTTTTCAGGGACCGCCGCACTGATTTCTTGACGGGAAATAAAAAGAAGCGACGCGGCAAAATTAGCAGTTACAGATCAAAAATGGCTCTTACTGAGAAATGGAAATATAAAATTACCATTCTTGTCGTTAAATAATTGTATGGACACATGGTTAGCAGAATTACGAGACAGCGTTCTTTATTGTACCCAAAATAAAAAATAAATCCCCAGAATATGTGGACAAATAGGGTCTTTAAAAGTATTGTTAATTTTCGTACTGTGAAACGCCATTTTGTCAACAAAACCCGAAAAAAAATTCCGTAAAAATTACGGCACACTTGTCCAGCAAATTTTCGATAGCTTGAGCTGCTGTCTTCTTCGGGCCTAAATGAAATCCTTGAGGCCCGAAGAAGATAGTAGCTCAAGGTATCGAAAATTCGCTGAACAAAGCTGTTGTTTTGATTGTGAAAGTGTGCGGTAATTTTTCCAGAAAAAACATTTTAGGTTGAAAAAACAGGGTCTAAAAATAAAAAAATTTAAAATTAAATTCCACTTGCACATAATGATTTCTTGAGTAAAAGGCCCGAAATAAAAGAAATATTAAGTGGCCTTACTACGGACCATTTTTTTTTAATCTGTAACTGCTATTTTTGTCGTGTCGTTTCTTTTACTTCTCATCAAAAAATTGGTGCGGGTGGGGCCTAACTAACTTTTCTTTTTCAATGCAATGGCCTAAAGATAAATTGAAAATAAGTAGCGACAATTAATTTCCACGATCGCATTTTTTTGCAGAGAGTAAGTTCTCAAAGTAGTTCACAATGGAAACCAGCAAGTTCCAAAAAGGTATTTTTAATTCACAGAATTGCGGAATACAGAATTGAGGAAATGGGCGTTTCTTCTGTAAATTCAAAAAAGTACACAAAAAAATGAATTTTATGATTAGAAAGTAAGGCTGCACCGATACCAACTTTAATGATCCGATAGTGAACCGGTTTTTGAAATTTTGCCAATACCGGTACCGACCGATATCAAAATTGTATCTCCAATTTTTCATAAAAGGTGTAGTTTTCTGCTGAAGTCCAATAATTACGAAAATAATTTTTTTTTAAATAAACAACCCATAGATGAGACATAGCTACAAAGGTACTCAGTGATTTCCTGAGCAAAATGCAGCGAACCGCACGTCGTAATCTAGAACGGTTCCAGAGTTACCGATATTTCCGTGAAAGTTGTCGGTACCGATCCCGCTAATATCGGCCGCCGATCCGATCCAGTATGGGTATCGGTGCAGCCTTATTGGAAAGGCTAACCAGAAGGGCTGTACTTCTGGTTTATTTTTTTGTTGAAAACTTGGCGGCAACGCTGGTCAGAAATGAAAATTCTACCAGAGAACTTGTTCTGGCAGGAGAATCCAAGTTCTCCAAGTAGAATCCAATGAAACTGTGTTACATAATGGGATGGCTCCCTTGACCGTGGCACATTTGAACTCTCTAATTAGCATCAAATTGAGCCTTAATTTAAGTTTACTTCCGGTGTTCTCAAACCTTCCTCTTCACTGTCTTTTGCAGCTGGAGAACACTCCAACACCAGAGAGGTGGATGGGAAAACTAACGTTACACAGTTTCGTCAGATTCTATTTGGAGAACTTAACATTCTCCTGCGAGAACAAGTTCTCTGGTAGAATTTTCATTTCTCCTTCACAGAAATCCTCGTGTTGTGACACCATTTCTGTGCGAATTGGTGGGCTAGTCTTGGGTGAACTGGATGCTTCATGTCTGGAAACTCTGGAGCTGGATATTAATTAGGTTACGAACAAAAATGGAAAGCCAGCTCTCCTCCCGGTGGACCATGTAAAGATCAGTGGGAGGAGAATGTGAATTCAAATGAAGCGACTGCTCGTCGTGATGGTGTAAGAAAAAACTCTCCAACATCTAAATCCTAACGCCTGATGAAGACTAACGTGTCAGAAAACCACAATAAGAGCGTGGGTTCCCATTGTTAGTCAAAAATGTACACTAGAAGCGTTACAACTTTTGAAAAAAGCTCAAGCATATTCACATTCAAAGTAAACACGAACACTCGGAGTAAGGCTTGCTGATCGCGCAATGGCGCCGTTCCTTGGATGTATGCTGCCACATAACGGATCGTATCAAGTGCCCGATCATCATTCCTCTTAAATCGTACCAGTAGGAACGGCGCCCCATTCCTCGCCATCTTATGCTCCTGAGTAATAAAGAGTCAAACCACCTCCTAGTCCTGAAAATAGCACCAATTCATATCCAGCAAAACCAGTTCACTGGCCCTATTACCTGCGCGCACCGCATAACATCACCACCTTTAAAGTTAATTGTTGTAACTCCAAGGCCTCAGGTGGATGCAACATACGCAGGTACTGTGCCACCGATGCCAAGTCCCATACGGCTACGGAATAAACCCTACACGAACCACTTCACCAAAGGGTGCCGTGCGAGTGTAGCACCCGTCCAACCATCATGCAATCACAGCCACCAGGTAACCGACAATACTCCAATACAGAAGGCCCCTGCTGAAACAAGTCTGCCAAGAAATTAACACACAACTGTACTGATGCCGTCGTCTGTTCACCACCGTGTGTCCTACATCACTGCTCTCAACGAGCCCACTTATACTCGCACACTTTACAAGTCGACTTACCAATGTCTGAATGAATCAAAGTCCCTTGCTACTTCAGACAAACCATCACTCCCGCCAAAGGCCACCAGCTCAACCATTAGTGTGGTACACACCTAGACTCACTGAATCCTCGTCTCACCGAATCATGGTTCGACCGACCATCATACCAACCCAGCGTGTCCAACTGACGCAATGTTGCACCCCACCCGCAACCAAATTCGAAAAACCAAAATCTAAATCACCATCGTCGCCTGTCCTGCCAGGGACAATGCTACTACCCCTCGAAGCACTACCACATCTCACCACCAAGCTGCCGAAACCGCCAACCTCTGCCTTGGCAAAACGACCCATCACGACGGATCGCCTGCATGCCTCGTCTGAAGTTGCGTGAGCCGTCGCCGTGACCTAATGCTGCGCTCCCTTCAATAATTCGAGCAGTGGCTAACAAATAGTTCTGTCAGTCAGGGGCATGACAATAACTCGAAGCTGCAAGTTAAGCAAATCCAAACTGTAACTGCTCTCGTCTCACGTTGTACAATTCCAATAACAAATGAATTTGTGAACTCGTAGCATCTACCAAGATTTACTACAATTGAGCCTTCCAGGTGCTCGTGTGGTCAATTGGTTTCATCGCACAGAATTGCAATGCTTTTATTAATGGTAATACTGTAGTAAAAGAAATAGATCGGCTTGAACTGACACCATAGCAACATTCACCGCTGCTAATAACGGATGCCTGTTGCAGTCGCGGCAGAATAGGGGTGCTCGGAGGCACAAATTCTCTCGGCACATTCTTGTCTACAACATACCGACAACAAACTGAGTCCGTCTTACCAACGGATAAAATCACTGTCTTATGGCAGTTCTACCATGACAACAAATTTTCCACACCAGCTTAATTGCCTCCGGCCAAAATGCCACTTCCTCGAACCCAACTGGCTGGATAACAGTGAGTTACCCCACCACCGGCCACTGCCACGCTGGCTAAACATCTCTCATTCTGGGTTTCATGATTGATAGAACTCCCCTTTGTTAGGCCCAACTTCAACCATTGTTCACTGCATCCACGACTGGTAATCTCATTCCACACTTCATAACTTTCATTCATTTCAACACGGCCTGGCCACTCCACAGCCCGTACCAATCCTCACCCCAAAACAAATACTCAAAAGACGGGCCCACCTTTACTGCTTTTCTAAATGCCATTTGCATTTCTTTACTTAAAAACTCGTTAACGCACTCATAGTTTCTGATAAAAACTGCCCCACGGAATCGCTGGTTCCCCTAAACCATGACCCGCATTAGACCTAACACCGCCGCCGCCGTATTTGGTTGTCTATCCTAGTTTACTTATGGCCGCCTATTCTTGTGACTTAGCCACCACACCGTCAACTGAGGAAAAGTTAAGTTCTCACATGACGTCGTGTAAACAAAATTTCTAAATGATGCGTGTGGAGGAACATATCAATGATCCCTAAATCACCGTGTCCAAGGAAATGCCGCTTCCAGTCAAATTTACCTGCAAGCTCATGGAAGGACCTGTGAGGCTCGTAAGAGGCACACGTCGTCTGGAGAAGTGTTTCATAGCAAAGGACTCTTAAGCTCGAAAGTAGGGGGGGGGGGGCATATTTTGTTTTAGATTTCATTAACACAAGTTTGATTCCACGATATGGGGTGCTTTGCTTTCCTTGGTGTTGGGCGAAACCAAGGTAAAGCAAGGTAGGCCATTAAATGAACTAGGAATTACCTGGTCAGTAAGTGTTCCTCTTCCATTCTGGGGGCCAATGCCAATGTTCTGACAAATCTGAATCGATTTTTCGTGTTAAGGAACCTCCCAAAAATGGGGGCACAGCAGAAAACGTGTGATAAAAGTCCCAAGTTTTAAGATTTCTAAGGGCCAAATGAAGCCTTTGTCGCAGAAATGATAATAAAAACTTGTTCACCTGTTCAATTAAAAGTAATTCTAGCACAGCGAGAAACGAAACGGTTCGGGGAGGGCCACAATTCTTCCCAAAAGCCAATAAAATTACTCCTTAACCTAAAAACTTACCAATATGTGATATTCTTCGTGGCCTTCGATTGCTTCACTGACAACATTTTTTATTGTACTCATGGGAATTTTGTCTGTCCTTTCTGCAACAGAAATTATTCAAAACTACTTTTTACTTGCCGTAAACTAAAAAGAAAGCTGCAAATGACACGAAATATCAATAGTATAGCATGGACCAAGTTGAATGCGAACTAATTCACAAATGTGCACATTTTTAAAGCAGTATGGAAACTTAGTGTACGACTGACCTTTCGTTCCAATCCATAATTGGTCTTGCTCTAATTTAAATGTTAACCGTACTTTACCAGCCGATTTGTTTAACATTCCTGATAAAGGGAAGGGTGGAAGACTATCCTGTAGAAAGAAATAATACATTTAACATGACATAGTTCAGAGTTCATAGAACAACCTTGTATCCATTACTGTGTGAAAACATTCACTAAAATGACAAGAGCGAAACGAATACAGTTTCATCGAGCAAAATAACACAAACTTACTGATATTAAATGACTCACTGGTAATACAGATTACAGACTAAGGCTGTAATCGCAAAATTTTTAAAATATGGAAACGGGCATAAAATACTGGAGTTACCGAGTGTAGAAAATGGAATTAATGCTAAGAGACATCTGTCATCAACACGTTAGTGCTCAAAGGCGTAGAAATTTTTAAAATGCCTGCTTTAATAACAGATTCATAATGAGCTAATTTTACTCAGACTTCAACTAAATATAAAAACCTAAAAACGTTGGTGCAAATTTTCTTAAAGTAAGAAAATCACTGGTGTTATTCTGCTTGAACGTCAACTTTCTTCATCAGGCTTCTTGCGATTAAGAGAACTTTTTGCTACTGCATCGTACGGTTTGTTGACATTCGTGTTCAAAAATCTTACCTCATGATCACTGATCTTTACAATCGTTTGCCTTCGCTGTCTGGATGGTCGCTTACCATTTGACGTTCCGCCGTTTTGCAACTTGGGGTGGACGAGGTGGTGGATACAGGGATGAATATTCATAAACTTTACTCTTTGATTTCCGTATGTTTTATGGTGAGTGACTCCAGGGCCCTCAAATGATGGTCACTTTTCGAGTTGGATTCTAACATGGTGGTAGTACTATTCCAGTTATTTGGTATGTGGGCTCCTTGCTGTGTCTCTCGAATATATAGGGGCTTTTGAGGGCCCTGGTATCGGATATGTGATCAAGTAAGTGGCAATCAATGCCTCTCCATGTCTCTCTGATATAGATTATACTGCGCTGTCCACATGGGGCCTGGTAGAAGCCCTAGGGTGTTTTGGGGCCATCTGGAGCCATTAGACTGCTGCAGCGATTTTCAATGAGCTCGATTCGATTTTCTGGTTGTGGTTTATCTTCCCCGGTTTTACTCTGGGGTGTAATGCGCACGTGTGACTGCGGCGGTGTTTTTCACTTTCACTTTTTCCTGCTGGTGATGTCTCATTTGGTGCCACTTCTTTCTTCCTCTCAAATGATGGCCTACGTCTGGTTTTGAGATTGGTCCCGGTTTTGGCAACGCTGGAGAAATTATTTATTTTCAAATTTCTGTTCAGGTTTTCAGTGACTCCTTGCACGCAGGTAAGGGCTAAAAATCAAGTGGAAAGCAACCATCCAAAACAGCGAAAACGAATGATTATAAAGAGGGAAGATTTTTAACGCGAATGTCAACAAAGAGTCCGACGCAGTAGCAAAAAATTCTCGTAATTGCGAGAAGCCTGATGAAGAAAGGCGACATTCAAGTACAATAACACCAGTGATTGATTGACTTTCAAAAATTTGCAGTGTATTTAGTAGAAGTTTGAGAAAAAATTAGCTCGTTATGAAGCCTGCTTTAAGCAGATCTTAACTTGCTGTCGCTGGAGAAAATCCCGTTTTGACTAACGCTGCTTGACGTCATCTTTCTTTCCCGCAGTCCACAACATTCTGCACGAACTGCGCAAGCGTCAGAAACTAAACAGCGTCGGCCAGGACTTATGCAGCACCATGGGAAGGGTATGATTGGACTTTAACTGCCTTTAACGAAGATGACGTCACAACCCGCATGGTTCGACCTCTAACTTTTTCTCGTTGGAATAGGCGACTTAAAAGTTTTTATTTATTTCGACGTAACTATCAGGCAAGGGAGATTTTATAAGTCTTAAAAGGATTTTTAAGATCTTACTTAATACTAAAAAAATTAGAAAACTGACGGTTTAGTATTCCTTTAAGACGGACTTGGGTGTTAACTCCGACTTATGGTAATTAAGACGTATTTAAAAAAAAAATAGCATTTGCGCAACCATTACTAGAAAAACAAATACCAGTTCAATACGAGGTCCTCTACCATGGAAAATGTCATTTGTAATTATAACTGTTAGAGCTGTTTCGATACTGATAGGTACCATTAAGTGTTTCAGACAAGCATGACACATTTCCATCGGATACTTGCAACCAACACTAAGTAACCCAGTTTTTGTGGCTGCGTAAGACAAACCAAAAATGTATTATCG
Source organism: Lithobius niger (assembly GCA_023313725.1). Lineage (NCBI taxonomy): Eukaryota > Metazoa > Arthropoda > Chilopoda > Lithobiomorpha > Lithobiidae > Lithobius > Lithobius niger. Next base: position 75,176 of record JAHWFP010141839.1, on the reverse strand, counting down.
ACCTTAGAAAAGAACGCATCACTTTATTCATCCCATAACAATGTGTGAAGGACTTGGAGCTCACATTGTATCAGGTAATTTGTGTAGGATCTTTTTTTTTTCCTATAGGCCGAAAACCTGTAATTTTTGCGTTTACTTTTGGTAAAAGTGCCATATCTGTATCACAGTGAAAAAAAAGTGTTATCAGAGCACATTCTTGGTCATGGCCTTCCAAGTTTTGTAATCGTGAGCTCCTTGTTACTAGCAAAGTGACACCTACATACATTGTCCTGTAGATTTCATCCAGTGACACACATTTCCCAGAATGGGAACCAAATTGCTACCAAAATGATAGAGAAAACAAAATTTGCAGTCGTGTTGGCAAACAGAACGGTTTAACCGACACTACTGACGACTTACTTTATCATTTTTTATTCCAGGCATAGCATCATCTGGCACCCCTTTGTCTAATACTTTCCTATGAAGCTGCAACGTAAAAATTGTAACAACATTTTGAATACCGTACTGACTGTTTAAATAATCTGGCCACGTAAACTCAACACCTATGAATACTAATTGTTCAGTTACCTTTTGTTTACTTAAAGGTTCCTTTGTTGTACCTGAAAAATAAAAAAATACAAATGCAAAATTAGACCACTTGAAGAAGTCCCCAACAACCAATTTTCAGACTTTAAATCATTTTACGGAGTGGGACGAAGCTTTCCCGGTGGTGTTAATACGCAATTTACGGTATTACATTGTATCCATTATGCTTATTTACTTACCTATTGCTCCTTTTTCCTCAGCAGCTTCGGGTGTTGACACCGAACTAACAGCAAGCACATCATTTAACGTAGAACCAACAACCATTATTTTAGCACCCTTTATAACTCCTAATTCACGTAACGTTTTATCGTCTTTGGCCAATCCTTTGTACATGACCTTTTGCATGGCAGGCGGTACACCTAAAGCAGACGAGACAAATACTCAATCTTTGCACAATTGCAGGAGTACATGGTGTACAACATTAATATTGATATGCTACCAAGGGGAAGCAACAGCACAAACCAATCCAATTTTCTTTTTATATTTGGGCGATTAATAAAGGGGCACGGCATGTCATAAAACCCGATCTCCCAGCCACTAGGGTTTTCTGTTTTGTTCCCAGGGCTAATTATACGTGAAAAAGAAAGGTTCATGTAGGAACCGTTTCTGACCGACCTATAACAGCTAGAAAGGTGATGCTTGTTGCATTGGAATCGGCAAACTTTTGACTACAAATTTGTTGAGAAGATTTTTCCGTAAGCTTTTTGGTCTAAAAGTGGCACATAATTAATTAGTAAATGTTACCAGAAAAACACCTTTTTTAGTAGGAAAATTGGAATTCTTCGAGTAACCGAACGGGCAGTTCTACTCTTGGGCTGTTGGGTTTTATGTTTTTTACCGTCGACCTCTTAAATCAAAAACAGCCAATCACAGTCCCTCTTCTCGTCTTTCTCTTCACATTACTTCCGGTCCACCTGCGGTTATTTCTGCTTTTCCCAACTCCCCACGTTTGACTAAGTTTTACCTTTAAGTTTTCCTTTTCCCTCATAACTTCTGAACGGTTACACTACGAATTTGTGATTTTGAAAATCAGAATGCCAACGAAAAAACCTCAGAAAACATCTAAGTCTGTCAACTAGAAGTGGAAATACCTTTGGTTCAGTATTTTCTGTACAAAAGGAAGAACACCGACCCAAACACCCTCTGTTCGGCCATGCTCGTTTCCGTATAGCATTACTAAATTGTAACCCAAACTAATAGTGGCAAAAGCTACGGGACTGGTTTCAATTATGGAAAAGATTTGTATTCAGAGATACAATGCCAGTGCAAAAAATGTGCTTCAAAAGTATCTATTACAAGCACAAATCTCAATAGTTTCAGGAAGAAAAAAGGCAGAAACTACAGCTTGTTTGGGACTCTTCTACTGACTGTTAGGCACCTACATTTAGGCCAATTAACCCTTTTTCCCCATGCCGAACTGGATTTTTTTTTGAGTCCCATATGATAGTTGGACCTGTCGCAGGATTCGAACCGGCATTCACTTGGTTTGAAGACGAGTACGCTAACCACTGGGCTGCTGCTGCTCGCGGTCCCCGGGTACCCCTCACAAAGCTCGCGTTGAGCGATGGGACTTAGTTTTTTCCCCGTTCCGTAGCCGCCTACCGTTGGGCAGTAAAGGGTTAATGGCAGTTGATCACTTGAAATTTACATGCCCGACAAAACTTTAGACTGACCGTTTCCCCCATGTTTAGGCTGTCAGACTGGTTTTTCATCAAGCAAAAAAACAGAAACTACTGCTTGTTTGATACTCCATTCTACTGAATGTTAAGTACACAAATTTTACGCCTATTAATGGCAGTCGATCATTTGAAATCAAGCTGCTATCATCCAGAGAGATCACTAAACAGACTGCTTCGCCCTTGGTTGGGCTCGTCAGTAGAGAATTCTCTGATGAGAGCAAAAGCACCATGCGGTGTAATACAAAAAATGCAAAACCGGGCTGGTTTCAGCCTGCTAAAAAAACAGAAACTACTGCTTCGCGTAAATGCCAAATTTTCCGCGATGGAGGTAGGCCTGAATATCATTCCTGTACAGAAGTAAGAGCTGATAAATGAATTATAACTGTTACGGTCCACCCCCCCCCCCCCCTTTTTATTTTTTTATGGATGGAATTGTAACAGCCCATAGGCAGTTACTAGGTGATTTAAAGTACTTTGAAATGTCTGCAAACATAGCTTTCTTCATGTTAAGGCACCACGTCTACAATCGCAAACCTTTCACTACGAACATGTAAACAGGACAGGTCATGTCAAATTGCCGACGGGAACAGGAAGTGACTAAAGCCAAGATCCTTTGGGTTTACTTTTTTTCACATTTTTTTTTTTTTTATTTTTTTTTTAAAAACACCGTTACTAAAAATATTTTATTTCAAGTACAAAGATACCAGCTGGATACTTATTCAGCAAATGTCCAAAATACCAGGTAAGGCTAGTTTATTTTGGTTTCTATTGCCCTTATGAAAACATACATTACCTAATTTGTGTAGCATTTCCTTCCTTTGAAGGCTCTTTTTCCTAGAGAAGAAGAAGTGTGGCTTCACTGACGTGCTCGCAGCCCCCATACCATCGTGCATGTGTGAGGGCCCGCCTCAGCGAAGGAGCCGCCTCAGCGATGGGCGCCATTCTTTCTGGTACTCAGGGTCTACCTTGGTGAACGAGAGGGGAGGCAGGGCAGGCCAAGGTAATGTATGTTTTTATAAGGGCAATAGATACCAAAATCAACCAGCCTTACCTGGTATTTTGAACTATCTATATGTCATGAAAACATGCATCACCTAATTTTTGTAGCACACCTCGTCCAAAGGAGGTGGGTGCAGAGGGTGCTGGAGCCCATGCTGCCCCGCAGTACAAGAACCCCGTCAACCGATCCAAGCAGGCATGACGATGGGTGTCAGAGACCGGCAAACTTTTCTCAGGGGAAACTGGAATCGTATTCAGGGCCAGGTAGAGGAAAAAAGTGAAGCATGCAAACATGACAAGTTTTTTCCGTATCTGTGAGAGATGGTTATCCAGACGTAGGCGAAGACACTGGAAGCTACGTGTTAGCAGGAGGTGGAGTGTCCATTGGGTGTCTGAAACGGTGAGGATGTCCGGGACGGTAAAGAGTGTCATTGGTGAGGTAGTTTAAAAGTCAGAGAGAAGATGAAGATGACATACGGGTAGGCTTCTTGAGACCGCCACCCAGTGCTCGGAGTCTGTTAGTGTCTGCAAACGTTTCACTTCGGAAGGGAAGAAGAGTCCGAAACGGGTAGTGTTGTAAACGGAGAGTTCAGAGAAAGTAGCAGGATTAACTTGGACGTTGTTGAAACGTTGTTATATCTTCAGGATTCAGCTGGAGGCGACTGTCGTTGTTTTATGAATTTCGAATTTCTAAAGTTTCAATGAGCAGTCTGCCAGTGAAATGAGGCGAGACTGGATGCCGGGGAGTTCGATGCAAAAGAGTGTCCGATGCCGAAAGGGATCATGAAGTTGATTTGATTTAATGTCAGAACTGTACAGTTGAAAAAAGCAAGGAAAGTGTTCATGGAAGAAGGGACTCCCTGGTCGGAAGATGAGTGGGATACAGATTTTTAAGGCAGGACTCGGAAACTGAGTGCCATACCTTTAGCCCGGTTACAGCAGTTCGGGCAGGGAGGATCCCTTGCGGATGTTGAAGAACACTGAAGAAGTCCAGGGTAAACAGTGAAAGTGGGGGTTTTGCCACACTATGTAGGACGACAATCGTTGTAGTCCAGTTGAAGAGGAGGCTGATGTCCAAGAAGATACTGCCAATTGGACGATGAGAAGCATGGCGGACTCCGCATCCGTGACGGCGTTCGTGACCGGAGGAGGGAGCTGGGAAGAAGTTTCCGAAAAACGTGGAACAGGGGATTCACTAGACGAGCTTGAATCGTCGATGGCGTCCCGAACAGTCGGGGGGGGGGGCCGCGAAGAACAAACGAATGCAAGAACCCTAGTTTAGTTGCAAAGCAGTGCAGTGCAGTGTCCCTGGGAACCTGGATGTAGGAGTCCACGCAGGAGAGTGAGGTAAAGGTTCCAGTGGTTGGCTGGCATAGTGGATGTAAGGAGGATACTCTCCATAGGCATGCCCCCCCCCCCCCCCCCCCGTACTGGTGGACTGGCGGAGTCCGTGGTGTCCGATGATGAGAGAAGGACCGGGATGGGTACGGAGAGCAAGAATCCAGGACGAGGAATATAGTAGGGTAGAAACTGAGGATTGGTGTCCGGGGGTTACCAGGGTGTGTATAAGGCAACCAGTAGCACTCGTCCCGACGATGGTAGAGTCCGAAGTTGTTCTACTATGATGAACAAGTGAAGAAGGTGGTGGTTGTGGGAGAGGTTGCAAACTAGCGATGAAACAAAGAAGTCTCAAGATTCCATCAAGGAAGGAAGAGAAGCGTACCGTTGATGGGGAAAGTCTGTGTAGGAAACTCGAAGGAGTCCGGAAGATTCTGGTGGTGTAATGAAGAGGTATGGAAACCTAGAAAAGAAGCAAACCGTTTCAGGACCACGAACAGAGCCGCAAGGTGGTGAATGTAGAGAGAGGGTTACCGGTGTCTGATGAAAAGCTTTTACATGAGCGACAAGAGTCTTGCTAGAAGATTTGTGTTGTGGTCTTAGTTGATTCTTCTTCCTTTTTTTTTTTTTTTTTTTTTTGATAATGAAGGAAAAGAATTTTTATTCAGAACAAGGGGAGTGAGACTGGTGTCCGCAGCCTGCGGGTGAGGAGGAGTCCAGATTGAATTCATGATGCTGGGAGTAGGAGATGTGCTGTCCAGAAGGGAAGACAGAGAGGCTGGAGGTAGTGCAAGAAGGTGCTGTCTCGGGTGTACTTGGAGAGGGTTGTAGCCTGGACGAAGCACAGCTCTGCTGGTGACGAGTCTTGTGTAACCCTGATAGTAATCCGCAGTCCAGAGATGGTGGCAGGAGACCGAGGAGTCAGAGAAAGAAAGTTTGGAGACCGGTCTTGCGGAGTAGGCGAGAGAGAGAAGCTGGTGCAGGGGAGTCTGATGTAGAAGACGAGGAAGAGATGCATAATTCTGCACAAAGGAGGCAGGGTGATGCAGACGCCATCTGACTCGATGTTGAAGGAGAGCTCGCCGGGTGTCCGGCCGTTGGAAGCGGTGGAGTATGCTCGGTTAGGTCGCTGGATGGCGGAGAGTCCGCTGAACTGGGGAAGCATGGAAAAGGAACAAGAAGCCGGATACCTAATGTGTTGGAATCCTCAATGAAATGTAGTCTGATGGAGTCCGCTGGGGGGCAGACAAGCGATTCCAAAGCCCGTTGACCAAAGTAGTAGTAGTTCAGAAAACGGTTGAGAGATGCGGTATGCATGAGATGTTGTCGGTTGAGGTGAACCAGAGATGACTTGGAGAAATGGGAGCGTCCGCTATGACGAGGCTAGAGAGGGGGTGGTCGCAGAATCCAATGCCAAAGAGTGGAGTCAGATTCCAAAACAGGAAGAGAAGAGGAGGAGTCCGCCGAGCCATCCGCGGTGACTCGGGAAGTCCGTAGTGATTGTGATATTGAAGAGCTGGGAGATGTGATGACGACTGTAGAGTCCATGAGAAGGAGTCCGGGGTGAAGCAGGTGGAGTCCGTGTGAAAGAGAGGTCGCCGTAGCCAGAAAGTTGCTGTGGTCGCAACCAGAAAGACGATGAGAAAGCAAGGGAACAACCAGAGTCAGAAAGAATCCCGAGAGGAGTTCGTTACCGCAGTAGATGCGGAGACCGAAGAGGCAGATTCCGGAATCCAGGGAGAGTCCAGAGCGGATTGCTCAATGATGGATACCGGCCTGCCTAAGCCGAGGAGACAGGCTAGAACAGGCAGGAAGCAGAGGAGAGTCCGTCCTAGAACCTTGTAGGTTCTGGTATAGTAGTACCAGGAGAAGCGGGAGAGCCGAGAGAGAGAACCACATGCCGTGGCACCTAGGAAGAATGAATGACACCCATCGCTGAGACGGATCATTATATAGAGGCCCATGCGCATGCGCAATGGTGTGTGGGCTGCGAGCACGGCAGTGAAGCCAAACTACTTCTTCTATAGGAAAAAGAGCCTTCAAAGGAAGGAAATGCTACAAAAATTAGGTAATGTTTCACGGCATATAGAAATAAAAATTCAATTAAAAAAATTACAGGATGAACTCTGCGGACGAGCTGCCCGAACATGGCCAATGTTCTTCAAGTTTGGCTGCGCTGGTACTGACGTTTTCACTCAGTATATGGTTGAGTAGTTTTCTCGAATCTGGATACTGACACGAGTACCCAGGATCCAGAACTGGACTGAACATACTCTCCAGATTGATCCCTAATCATTTTCTGCACGAGTAGTTTTAGTAACCAACTCCAGTTTAGTAGTTTTAGGAATTTTAGTAATTAACTCAAAATTTTTTTACTTTTTAATAAGCTTAGCCGAACACTTCCCTGACACTCGCAGCAGTTTCTACTTTTTAGCTTGGTGTAGCCAGTCCGGTGTTAGAACACTTACCCCTTTATTGAAAATAAGTTAACTGCTAATGACAAAGAAGCAATTATGTCATTTACTGTAGAGGCACACACCTTTCACAATTTTCGCCAACTTAAATTCATAGAACGTGTAAACCAGCTAAACTGGCCTGTGTTCGGCAAAAGTGTCACCAACAAAAAGACATAACGAGTGGCGGATTCATTCAGTGCTTTGAAGGAGGTATTGAACACCAGAAACAAGAATATCGGAACAAGTGTTAATGGCTACTTTTTCTCATGCAAGTGTCACATATATTTTTTTGATTTGGTCTTGTCCATTCAAAATTATGCAATCATTTGGGGGTTGAAAAACCACCCAAGCTCGCTTTTTTACGAGACTAAAATAATCAAAATACAGTCCCAGAGTCAGATATTCAGAGGTAAGAATTCAGAGGTAAAATCCAAAATGTTTTCCAACCATGCAAAGAAGACAGAACAAAACAATATTCTTAATTATCCTGAATGTTTGGAATTTTTTACCGTCTTACTGCTTACCTGTCAATGTTTGTATGTGCTGCTTAAGTACAACTACAGTATCGTCTAAAGGAAAAACTACGTCGAACTTTTGTTTATTGAATATCACTTTAAAGTCCACCATTTCTTTAGGTTCCTTAGAGACTTCAGACGTCCCCGCCTCTTCTGAAGTTTCGCCTACACGAGGGAGAAAAAAAAGCACTATTATAAATTGAAATGGCCCACTAATAACGCGGCACCAATAGCGAATCAGCTTGGTTGCCCAGATTTGTGTTATTGGTGTCGGCAACTTTTGCTCTGGAACCGTTCAAAATCCCATCCCCGACGCCATTTGTAGTAAATGTGGACTACACTAAAACTAAACGCCATACAGCAAAAGGACTACCAGTCAGTTGAGAGTTTAGTGAATTATGGCAGTCTCCAATTGGCTGCAAGCCCTTTTAATACGTAAGAAACATGACTATTCAGACAAATCAATGAATGTAAATTGGATATTTTGTCTCTAGCAATTGTAAATTTTCATCGTAAAGAACTCCCATCATTTATTTACAGAAAAATCAATACAACAACAAGGGTTAGGGGTACTAAGCAGCACCCTCTAAGTAAAGGGCATGGAAACGGCACTAAACAGGGTTCGTACGGCCAAATGGTATATAGCACAATATATAGATACAATACACATAAATATACAGGGTGTTTCATCTCAACGTTCTTAACGGGAGCGGGAGAACATCTCCCAAAGTGTGTGACATACGTCGTATACGGTATATGATGTCATGTTAAGGATGTTGGGGATAATCCAATGCTGTAACCTGAGATGACCTTGAGTCCATTCTTCAAGGTCATCAAAGTAACATCTCCGTACGTATTAACAATGGACACATAGTCCAAATTGCAAACATTTAGAGAGCGAGAAATGAAAGGCAGTAAAGAAAACAGAATGGAAATTGATCAAGATGCTAAGGAGATAAGGTAAAATTAAGCAGGCGTTTTAAGTAAGGCTGTGCCAGTGCCACTTTCCCCGATACCAGTGCCCGTTTACCCAATTCCGATGCCAGTACCGTTACTTTTGGTCATGTGCAGGTACGGTGCCGATGCCAATGCCGATGTCAAACGATAACTTACAGTAAAGCTAAACCCTCCCATCTTAAATTCCAGTATCGTTAATTAAGACACTTAAAAAACATGAGAGAGGTACGGAAACCACTCAGGCTTTATAGTTATGACGTAGTAATGTGTCTAAATCTTCATTCTAGCAGACGAATTCTTCGTTCGTGCGGTCAACACATCCAAGTCTCGTTTGCGTACGTCACACTTCATCAACCGCGTAGCGCATGCGCCCAACAAGCTCAGGCAAGATCGCGCTTGGCTCTCATTCCTTACCACGCGTGCCCCCTAAACTACTTCTCCCTCCCCATGAGCACAAGTGGACATTGTCCAATCGCTTATCGCCCAGCATTTCACATTGAGTAGATTATCACTTAGCTGAACGAACTGGCACAAGTCTTTGTACGGTTAATAGTCATGGTAGTGTATGTTCTTGAATACTTTAATTTAATAAATCACGCAGATATTGATTTTTGGTTAGTGCTGCTATGGTCATAGCACAATTGGACCGGTCACGCAGCCGCCATGTTTTAGGAAGCACAACCCATAGCACACTCGCTAGTATGCTACGATGTCGTCATACCACCAAAGTGGGTAATGAAGTGTGACGTCAGTACCATGCGAGGAAATCGTGTTCGCTAACTCGCGCCTTGGAAACATCTAACTTAGATTCTAAATTAACTATTGGGTGATTAATATGAATGTTAGAAACTTTGCGCAACTTGCATTTCGTTTTTTTCATACTTAACTAACAATAGTGAAATTTAAGATGGAAGGGTTTAGCTTTACTTTAATAAACAATACAGAACGTGTTGATATGTTAATAATTAATTGTGTAACAAACGTAACACTTTTACAAAAGGAATTGTTCGCTAAACACATTATTGCTCAACGTGATCCTGCAAACATTTTATACTTATAGGCATAATCCTTTACGGACTTAGTTGCAGGGTAATTTTTAGAAGCGCTGGGAACAATATGCCATATTATTAATGTACGAAAATGCCGATTCTGGTACTTGTCAACCCGGTGTCGGTCCGATACTGGTACCAGTGGTACCTGCAACCGATCCCGGTACCAGTATTGGTATCAGCAAAGCAACCCCTTGGAACTTCACTGCGCACACCTGTGCATGCAGTAATGCGTTCTAATGGAATAAACCGAAACAATGGGAAGGCATGTGGTACTACCACCACTACCATTTTCATTGAAGAAATCAAGAGCTAATGATAGTATCACCTTAACACATTGTTGCAAGTGCAAGGCGTTATGTTCTGGCAGAACCTATGAAACAAACCTTTGGTATGTATACCTTTTCTGATCCCAGGGGTTGGAATGCCTACTTAATTTTACCTTATCTCCTTAACATCGTAATCGATTTCCATTCCGTTTTCTTTACTGCTTTCATTTCTCAATCTCCACATGTTTGCAACTCGAACTAAGTGTCTATGTCACATACGTTAAGAGATATTCTCCCGCTCCCGTTGGGACCATTGTGAAGAAACACCCTGGACATAAATGCAAAATACACAAGCAATTTTGGTGCAGTAGCGCACACAGATTTTCATTTTCAAAGAAAAAACTTGCAGAAATGCTGTAGCGCTACCGTTAAACAATGATAGCCCATTTTCGTTCGTACCAGCAGATTCAGCACAAAAACATACCTCAGGAAACCAAATTTCATGTACTTTTGAAGCCATAAGCACAAGGGTCAAAATATTCGGAGGCACAGGGGCATATTGTACTTTGCACTCATGGTGCAGCGATTGGAGTGCAATGCATGCCAAAGTTGAATTTTTTATTATTTTTGAAGCGCACAGGCTACAGACTAAACAAACAGTCTGCATTAAAGAATGGCCGTGTGAGGATACAAGATACACTAATCAGAGAAAGAAAGAAAAGACAACTGCCCCGACTGGGACTCAAACCCAGGACTTCCCCGCTGACTGGGTTTGAGTCCCAGTCGGGGCGGTCGTCTTTTCTTTCTTTCCGACAAGTTGTGTATCTTGTATCCTCACAAGAACAGTCTTTAATGCACGGTGGTGACGTCACGCTAACACATCCCCATGCTAAAAGTGTAGTCGTTATGTACGGTTAATGTGAAAACCCACACACGTCACAGTGGGTTAATTTTGATAACCCACACTTTTTTTGATAATCTAACCCTTTTTGCGTGGGTCTACACAACCCCTGCTCCACCATGTGACATATGACCCGACTTTGTAAAATTACCGTACACAACACAAATGCAACCAGCATAAACAGGCTTATTTTCAACCTGTGACATTTTTCTTTCTAGCCTAACAGGGAAAACAAAAAAACTCGCGTACTATGCTAGACCCCCACCCATGGAGGAATGGCCCAACCCAGCAATCTTTCGTTCCGACGGTACGAAAACTAGGCTACTGACACTTCCTAAATACACCTAAAAACCTAAGAGACTCAAGCGAATAGCGCATTTTATATGCTCATCTTATTTAAACTATTAAAGTAGAAAAAATACAGTTTTACCTTAAACACAAACATCGGTATTACGCAGCGTCTCTCCCCTTCGGTCAGCCTTCATACACAGGAAGCTTCCAACCCCGTTTCTAAACCGGAACTTCCGTTCAGGAATTTACATAAGTCACATGTAAAAAATCTTAAATCCTTGAAACAAGTCTTTAAAAAACTCTAATAACACGATAAATTAGCTCGACATCACACCTTAGCATTAAAACACATATCCATGGGATGTAGCCGATTTACCGGGGATATTCGCTCGTCTGCTCGAAACGGCTAGTCCAATCTCAGGCATGGAGGGAAATTGGCACTCGCGCTTGCAGCGCTCGTGCGATTTTCCTCCACGCCCTCGATTGGACTAGCCGTTTCTCGCAGACGAGCGAATATCCCCAGTAAATCGGCTACACCTCACGGATATCTATTACTTAATACAGACTGTGTACTTCGTTAGCCTTTACCTTGCGATTTATTCTGTATAGGCTACAAACTGTTTGAGGCATTTTAAACAGTTTGGAAGTTTAATTCCATTCGGTATATGCTTTTCAGTTGAATAGCGAAGTTAAGTCAGTTTTAAAGCAAAGTGCAGGAAAACTGTACATATTTTTGAGATGCTGAATATTAGAATTTTCAATGGCTGTAAAATTGGAGACCACAATGTTGGTGTACATTTTGGTTTTGCACTCCAATAACAGATGAAAGCGAGAAAACAACCTTCCGGCTCCGCGTCCAGGCACCGAATGGGTTAGAAGCAGTTACTAAAGAAATTGATTTTAGACGCTAATTACACTGCACTTTATACAATGCACGAAAGCTTTTTTTAAGGCTATTATTAACTTATCTTGTCATCTACCATTTGCTCTAGGAGTATCCCCCGCAGCTGGAACAGGAGAATCCGTTTTTAGCTCTTCGCTTGACACTTTGCTTATCTGCTCAACCGGTGGGCAATCACCTTCAATCCGACTTGCTGGTTCTGTAAACAGAAGAAACGTGGTGTTTAATGAAATGCTACAAGTTATGTCTCGTTAACTTCATTTACGATTTTAAGCCATGCAAACAGAGTTACTGTACCAAAGGTCTTATCTGAAACACTGAACTGAGTTACCAGGAGAGAGAAAATATCCACGTGGCTGGTAAATTGTAAACTAGATTGGCATTAGGCTCATTTTTTCTCGTTTACATGTGGCACTGCAAAACCACCATGTGAGGTTGCAAAACTGTAATTAGGGCTACGTATACTGAACGATAATGTACACATTTTTTTGCTGTCCCACTCGGATAGAACACGGCGTCACACAAACCCAGTGTGGCCCAGGAAGCAGCATCCCTCGCTGCTCAGAGCAACATTCCACGTAGGTATCGGATTTGTTCAGTTTTGGAGGCCAAAAAATATCTTTAAAATGAGCATAAGAGTATAGCAGTGTGTTGCTGTCCCATTACTCCCAGTTTAGTTCTCACTAAGTATACAACCCGCATTCCTCGTTTTTTTAACTTTATGTATGTATCACGTAATAAAACATAAACCTTGAGTACCTTAATCCCTCGGTCATTCTCGATAATATTTCAGTTTTCAGACAAGACAAATCAAGCTCGTTTTATATCCATTTCTGATAAACAATTGATCCAAAATCTTCTTGTAACCTGTTAAAAGTTTTTTTTTTTTTAGAATAACCCGAAACACAATATCACTATAGGAGAACACAGTAATAGTTCGTTAAATTTTAGTGAAAATTTGTCGTTCACCTTCCTCAAAGTTTCGAAGGGGAGACAGAGCAGGTACAGGTAATGTTTATTTCGGTTATGCAATAGAAACCAAAATCTACCAGGTGCTCCCGGTATTTTGATGTTTCAATACGCCAATGAAAATCAGCATTACCTGCAATTTATAGCATTGCTGTAGACCTCGTCACCGATGGCGGTGGACCAAAGTAACACGTGCCCTAACTACGAACTGGCTGCCCCAGATCAACGGACTCCGATACCTGAAGTGAAGGGAATGCCAGAGTAATATCAAAATGAGCGAGGTTTCCCGGGGCAAGTTGTCTGGGGTAGAAGTCAACAAGAACCCAAGCGAGGTCTGTCTCTATGGAGAAGCCGACAATTCATTAAGTGGTATGCATACCACTTAAATTGCATTTTCAAGTCTGAACACGAGAGGGGGGGGGGAAGGGGGGGTTATATTTGGAAGAAGGTGCGAACCTTTTGTGTTCGTGCTCAACTTACAAGAATAACAGAGACAGTGCTGTCACCTGCGAACAATGCTGCACGTGTGACTGTTGCTCTTCTCTTCTTGTGCTTCGCTAGTGGTGATAGGATACGTGATAGGGATTTAATTTAACTTGCTCCGCCGCTATACTTAACCACATCTATCGCTAGCTTCATGCGAGCCCCATTCGTTGGGAAAGACCGCCGGAATACGGTACAGTAAACTGTTATGCAACGACTGACTGAAGACAAGAGCTGATGACCAGCGCTGATAAACATCTACCTCTGCATTTATGGACGACGTCTTCGCAATGTTGAAAAGGCGTGCCCTAGGACTTGTACTGGAAAAAGTCAACAACTGGCGGGGTGATCTTTTCTTCACGGTAGAAGGGTCTGCCGTTTTTGGACATTCTAGTGAAAAGAGTCGAAGGAAAAAAGAAGATGGTGTTTCAGCCTTACAAAAAGCCGATGGCAACAATGCGTGGCATTCCATACTGCTCGGGCCACCTGATGGAACAACTTCTTGCCATTGCGCAGAATGAGATGGTGCGAACTGTCCAAAACTTGAGCAATTTGGAGAGAGCGGGGCCCCCACCTCCATGAAACTAAGGGCAAGTTTCTTAAACTCGGCTACCCAGCTGGACTGTTGGACAGGTTGCGGAAGACGGCGTTTTGATCGTAAGCACGAAGAAAGAAGCGAAAACAACTGACAGAAGAGAATGTGGACTGAAACGGCGGAAGAATGAGCAATGTCCGAGCGTGAGTGAGTGGCCGTATCTGCCAAGTCTTGTGAAAAAATGGCTTTAAGGCGTATCTACGATGCGTCGAAGGACTGAAAAAGCGTATGGGGTGAACGAAGAAGAAAGTTCAAGTGACAAGTGGACGGATGAGCCAAAAAGGGGGCCACTTCCACAGCGGCTCAAAGGTCGTCCACCATCGACCCCTATACTGTGTATGTGGAAGGTTGTACGATCGCCATTAGTGTAAAGGGTAAATCAAGGTCGCTGTTCGCTGAAATGTCAGTTTTTTTCCAAATTACGAGCCTCTGTCGCGCTCGCTGAGGCTAACTACATAACATCAGAAACTGCAACCAAAAACTTGTCCGTCTAACCTTCACGCGCCGGAATCTAGATAGGCCGGCCATCATGCTTGGAGCTTCTGCGGAAGTAGGCCCCCAAAAAGCTAGGGATAAAAAGTGTGTTTAATACCCAGAGTGGGAGAAATGAGGAAAGGAGTGAAGACTCGGCTAGGCGAGCGCAGGGGCAATGTTAGGAATTAGGTCGAAGATTACGGCATCGCAGCCCATTGTACGGCCACATAGCATGAGATCGGTTGGGAAAGAACAGAAATGCTTATCCATTCTAATTCGACACGGAACAATCAACTTCGTTGCCTCGAATCCATAGCCATTCAACACCATGAAAAGAATGGGATCCCCCTTACGAACATACAGGGTCTGTCACACTCCAACGTAGTACACTTAGTAGGAAAAAACTTAGGAGAGCAGTTGGTGCACAAGTGGAGAATAAAGAAAGGTCAGATTGGGCCTATGTCTTGTAAATAGGGGAGGCGTGAAGTATGCCAGGCCTTGCAAATATGGGAGGCTGTGATAACTGCTAAATTCAAATCCAGGCAACCAGCAAGGATGTAACCAGCGGCCTAAATAGACCTTTGGCAGGCCTGATGAAGACAGTAAGGGATCTGTTGAAAATTAGCAAGACTGTCTGAGTGTTTTCTTTGTGAAATTGAGTGATTATGGATGAAATACGTCATTTGACTGTTGACAATGCTGAAGGTTTCTAAATACATTCCCAGGGCTTTAACCTATTGATTTGGTCCTTCCACCAATGCAAGGGACTCCTTGGCACGATAAAAGTGGGTGTAATGGAATGTCGAAGATCAAAATTTAACGAAAACAGCAGACATTTAACGAAAATGTCTGCAGTGGTCATCTATTGTCCTAGCTCTAATTAAGCTATGGCGCAAGTCAATTAGTACTAGGGATGTGCCGATTATCGGATTCACATTGGTATTGCCTGAAATCGGAGGCAATTCTGATATATCGGTACCGCCGATGTACACCTCCGATGTGCCGATATACCGTACTGGATCACATATTAGCCACACTTTTTTTTAGATGTATACGAAAACGACGATAACTTCGCTAAATGTTGACCGATTTTGACGTTCAAATACACCATTTTAACCCCTTTTTTCGCCATCTTTCCAATGGTGCAAACCAGAAGTCATTAGCTCCAACCGTTCTGAAGTTATATATAAAAAACCACTTAACATACATTTTTCAACAAATGTGGCTTGCAAATAGATAAGAAAAACTGCTGCTTGCTGATATTTTAAAACTAATATATCATAAAGTGCTCGTCTGTTAATTAATTAATATCAACATTTTCACATCTTTACAATTGTACAGAAAATGTTTGGCTGCATGTGCCTTTTTTGTGGGGTAAGGTCTGGGGAAAATAGCTTTGTACCACAATTTTTTTTATTTTCTTTAATATTTTTATGAGGTTACATCAAATACACAAGTTTTTTCTTGCAGTACATCGGCAGCAGAACCTATACGCTTTCATTTTTTTTAAATAATCATTATTTAGTGTTATATCGGCATTCCGTTTTAAGAGTAATCGGTATCGGTACATCGGCATATCCCTAATTAGTACATTTTCAAGTCAACTTTTGGAATATCTAAATGCGCCTAGCCTACACTAATTCTAATGTGAACATTTTACTCTGCCTACAAATAATACTAAAAACTGCGATTATCTAGCCTATTGCTTGGAACAGCTGCAACTTGACATAATTTTGTGTTTATCTGCCAACAAATTGAGAAATACGCAATCCACATTCCTTAAGATTGGCCTTTGCACAAAAGGTCGCCTTTTTTTCCAAACTTCTTTCCACCTATTAAACTGAACAGTTGAGTCAGAACGTTTAACGCAACTCGTTGACGTTAAAATCGGAAAATATTTCCATTGACGAAATCTGCAGTTTCACTTTACTTTCGTTACTCCATGTAGTGCTGTCTACAGGCGCTCTTCAATAACAAATTTGGTTGATTCCACCTCTAAACATCAACTGTTGCACTTTAGAACTAAATTGTGTCACGTAAATATTTTGAATTAGCCTACGATCTTTAAGATGCTTAGAACTTTAAACCTGAGAGAAGGATGCGCTGTCGTTGTGGATGTTATTGGTGTAGGAGCCATTCGCCACCGACAGCTGGAGCGCCTCTAACTGCGGTCACTCCGACTTCAACAACTTTCAATAGCGAGATGAAGTTCAAGCCTTACAGAAATCAATACGTCATTAATATTTCATCGCTAATTTCGGCTCTTATTGAAATTGTATTATAAAGTTAGGCTTCATTAGATAATATTAGTATTTTGCAAGTTTCTCCTCGTGTTGATAATATTGACGAAGCCAAGCTCAGATCCCCTTTACGTTTTAAACTGTTCCGTACTGCCAGTTTTCTACGTATCAGGCCATTCCGCTTGTTGTTCCAACCTGCTTTCTTCCTTTCTGCAAATTGGCAATTCCTGATTAAAGAAATTTACGCCTCAAACCTCAAATTTAAGTGCGTTAGACATACTCACTGTTGTCTTCCGTCGCCATATTGAAAGAAGTGCGGGATCCTGTACCGTAATCCCAAACAACACTCTTCTGGTTTATAGAAATGCTAAGAAAAAGAGTAACTATTGAGTGTTAAATTATGTTTCAAATTTTTTATATTTCTTAAATGAAAGTTATTTCAATATTTATTTGTTAATTTTTACAGCTGCCAACCGAAAAGTACGACAAACGTTTATGCGGAGTATTGATTTTCGGCATCCGGTTGTCTGCATTGCCGGTGTGTCGTAGTTAGCAAGTTCCATATCGAAATCTATTCAGTTTTAATACTTAGGTAACTGCTTTTATTTAAGATATTTTTTTTATATTTTCTCTAACTTTTGTACACGCTTTTTAAAACATAATAAATAAATGCCCTCTGTCCTTTTTTTAAGAATTCATAATCCAACTGTCGCTGTCCTAGTTTTGCTAACTATTACTACTTGCGGTGCATGATTTTGTGCGGTGTTTTTGGGAGTTTTGGTGTTTTGGTTTAGCCAAAATTGCTTTCAAGGTTTGTATGAAAATCAATAATAATTCAACTGCTGCAGCTTATCGTTAGCTCGGGGAGGGGCGCTAAACGACACGTTTCTGGTGTTTCTGTGCAAAATCGTTCTTGCTCCTAATCTTATTGCTTAACTTTCTGTCAACGTTTTTTCACTGTCTGGCCGAAATATGCGGACCTTGTTCAAGAATTTAAGCACTGTACGTATGTTATTCTCCGTGCCGGCCTCCCTGTAACTTAGCAGGTTACGCAAATGGTAAATGTGAATTGAAGCAGTATTAATATAATTTTTTAATGTGTTAACTGTTTTAAGCACGTGTAGACCGTCACCTACCAAACAAAATGTTGCAAAAGTAGCTTCTTCTGTTGCAAGAGCAAGGACTTGAGTGTGGTATTATTAGAAACTGAGTGCCTGAAAAATGCATGAAAGCATATGATGCAACAAATGCTAAAACAGAGTTACGATCTTTAGCTTTAAAGATGATAAGCTGTTTACATCGCTGAAACTCAAGCGTGTTGCGGTACGGTGGGTAGGTGCCAGACGAACCTTGGATTAATAACTACAATTTCGTTAGTTAGGATAAACTATTGGGGGGGGGGGGGGGGGGCCAGCAAGAAAGGTAAAAACCCAAGACAAATATTTAGTCACTGTTTTCCTCAAAACATTTTTTTTTGATGGAGTTGTATATTACGCGAAGCAAGAAAAATAATCGTAGAACTACAAAGTAGTCATACATTTTCTGAGGAGGGACCGTGTAAATTTGTTGCCCCCCCCCCCCCACCCTTCCTGAAAAAAAATATTGATACACCACTGAGAATGTTGAAGATGGAGAATGGAGAAAATGTAGAATGTAGAAGGTGTTTTAAAAAAAATAAAACAAGTAATGCGGCAAAGAGGAAGGGTGCGACGTCTCTGTTCCCGTCAAATGCTGGGTCAAAACCATGCCGTGTGTCCCTCTTCTTTTGCAGTCATTTTGTTTTTCTCATGGACAAGAAATATTAACGTTTAAACATTAGAATGTTACAAGTGATTGCTAATACAAGAGCCCAGTTGTTGACTTTTGTGCAAACTTCTTCCTCTGTCCGGCTTTGGACCAAGCTGTGCGTTAGGATGACATGCGCGTCCCAACACAAGCTCCACTCTTGCTCTCTCATTGGGCACCCCAGTGCAGCGCAACGGGAAGAGAGCACCGGAAATGAGGGCGAGGCATAGTTCGCAAGGAGAAGATGGATGAATAAAACGGATTCTCATGGCAACTCTCCTCTCCATTCGTTGAATCCAGGTGAATCGGCCCCAATCCGGGGACATCGGAGTCCGAAGAGTAGCGAACCCCAACATGTGGTTTATTGGAATACCAGTTTACCAATAAATTTTACATATTAATATGTCTGAATATTATCACTGTCTATGCCGTTTACTGATAAATTTTGCCAAGTTTATTGAAAAATCTGATTTTTTTTCCAGCAGTGAAAAGGAAAATAAATAGAGTTAAGCCCCCACATACTTGATAATTTTTTTTTTTTTTGGGGGGTGTGGTCGGTGGCCATTTTTTTCTGTTTTTGTTGAAATGGGTTGACTGCTGAGGCCATCCTGCAAATAGCTGGTAACTAAAAATTATATGCTGCAGTTCATTCGATGCGGGACTTTTCTCAACTGCATTAACAGGGTATAGCCTCAACAACGCAAAAAGCATTGCTAGACTGTTGTTTTCTCCGGGACCATTCACTCTTACTGTGGGCATTCAGTAATAATTATTACCCTAGTTTTGCAGCAATGCTTACCTGTTTGAAATTAGCTTTTTCTGTGTATCATGTCTGCATACACAAGGCATTTGCAGTATTTTGGCAGGAAATGTCAACTTGACGAGCCGTGCCATTGCTGCTCTGTTTCAAAGACGTGCTAGCATCGTGCTGCTCTAAACATTAAGGAAATTCCCACTTTACTGCCCTGAAGCAGAACTTTCTGCCACTCTACGACACCAACTTTGGAAAAAATTGTCTGCAGCTAATCTGTTTTATTGTATGGTTACCCACGTGCTTATTGGTTTTTATTGGATAACTTATTATCAGTGTTTCACCCTATTGATCTGAGACGATTAAAATGGTGTATTGGAATGTCAAAAATTGACAAAAACAGCAGAAATTTGGCCAAACTCTGTCTACGGCAACCTTCAACTATCCACAATGTAACATCGCTCGTCGCGCAGATTCTGCTACGGGGCTTTACTGTAGCTAATAACTATTAAACTTATTGTATTGTTCACCTGCCAAACCAACAGATCCAATCGAACTTCTCCAGGAATATGTCGCTGTCTTCCCATTCCACTAGAACTGTGGCATCGATTCAGATCACAGCATCTGCACATGTCTTAAAAAGAACTTTCAGGTGATTGGGGGGGGGGGGGTGAACATAGGGGAAAGTTATCCTCTGTTTTGCAACTATAATGTTGTCTTACGAGCCACCCCTGAGTGGATGTATTTCTCATTGTAGTTCTTATTAATGTTTACAGAAATTAACTGCTGTAATTGGCAAACTGTTTGTAACCACTGCTTCACTATGTCATTTTGTTCATGGCAAGGCAAGGAGCACTTTCGAGACCACTACGATGTAGGTACGTATATCAACAATTTCTAATTAAATTTGGGACTGGAAGGAGTTTTTTTAGTAAGGCTGATTCTGCAAACTCAGGTTTGTTAGTTTTCCTGGTAGTAACCTTTGTTTTGTTGCCAACTTTGCCGTTGTTTTTGGTGCCATAAATAGTTTATCAATGCCCATGCCCACTTGGGAAGTTAACGCTCCCCCTTCTCCCCAAATAAATGATTTTAGGGTCAAAATCTTGACATGGTCTAGTTAAAGCTCAACCCTTAAAATCCTCTTTAGCATCTTAAGAGTTTACGAAGAAAAAAATAATGATATTCATTATGAAAGTGTTCTGAACTACCTATATTGCAAAAAATCAGGGCGAGTTGTGTATTTTTCCGTGCTACTTATTACAAACTCGAGGCAAACAGTGCCACGAGAAAAGCCGATACCTGTGGCTGTTACAAGCAGACTCGTGGCAATTGCCTCGGGTGCCACAAGCTGTTTCGAGCCCTTCTGGCAAACAAATCTATCCAGGGCTCCATTTCTCGAAGGTTGATTGGCACATCTTGGGGGACAGTTACCACTCTGTTGCTAGAACCTTGCCCGTCCAGGAAAGCTCGTCATCCAACACATCCAATTTCCCCGGTCTACACGTAAAGGGGCAAGGTGGCATGACTTTCACGTGCCGAGCATCCAGATTTCAAGCCTAACCTCAGTTAGCCCTGCATTTTTGGGAAAAGAATGACCCTATGATGCCTCGTGCTCATCGTGTTCCAATCTAACATAGACTCCATCATATACATTCTCAGTGGATTTGGGAAATTTTATCCCTCCTCATGGTATCCTTTCTTACATTTCAGGGTTTGTTTCCTGAAGTAAACTCTTCCAGTTTAATTTTTTTGCTGAAAGGGTTGTTCAAGGGTCCCTTTATCACCAAATACTTTCAAATAATGTTTGACGCTGTTTTAAAGTTTGGGTCAGTTTGTGGGTGGTTTGTGCACCGACAGTTTGCATTTCTATCTGTTATCAAACAGTTGTATAGTGCTGGCGTAATTTTCAGTAATGATTTTAATAGATCCTGACATAGGTTGCAAATGATTACAGAAAAGGTTAATTTTTTTCCGCTTAACTGTGGGTATTTAATTTTATTGGTGACGCAGTTATTTTTTACTGTTTCAACAGTCTGTATTAATACTGCAATGTTGCTCTGCATATTTATGATCTTAATTTAATTGGGATTAGTGTTCGTGGATATCTACGGTTCACGGAGTATCGGAACCTTGGTCAATATAAATTGGTGTTGAACCAACAAAGTTTGGAATAGATGATTTTTAGATGGATTAAGACAAGCTTGAACCCGTATTGGCTACTAATCTTAGTTTTGGGTGAGTGCATAACTATTGCTTGAGGATTGCTACTTTGATTGAAGTAAACATTACGAACAGCACAACACAAATCTTCAAAAAGGAGTTTGGGTAAAAAACTTGACGCTAGCCAATTTTTGACAAGCAATGGTTCGTGGAAATGTTGAAATGCCAGCTACAC
>JAHWFP010141839.1:31021-53534 GCA_023313725.1 Lithobius niger | reverse complement strand
TTTGTGATCGATGTTGTTCGTAATGTTTACTTCAATTCAAAGTAGAAAGCCTCGTGCACTCATCCCAAATTAAGATTAATATTTGGTTTCAAGAGTGTTTCAATCCATCTTAAAATCATCTGTCCCAAACTTCATTGGTTCCAGACCAATTTATTTTGATGAAGTGTCCGGTACCGCTATTCCTGAGCAACCACCCACTTATCAAATTAAAGCTCCATTTACACTCAACCAAAAAGTTCAAGTAATTGCTCACTAATTGCAAATTTTCGCTGGTCTTGTTGCTTCCTTCCGTCTTTTTCTGGCTAGTGTCCAGAAAACAGCAAGTATTACTCATCCACTTAAGATTGATTGCATTATTTACAGGTATATACGTGTGCTCACATTGTGGAAATAAACTGTTCTCCAGCAAGAGCAAATATGCCCATGATTCGCCGTGGCCTGCATTTACTGAAACAATCCACAGCAAAAGCCTCAGGAAGCGAGAGGAACAGCACAATGTGTTCAAGGTACCACTATTTTAAAATAATAATTTCTTTTTGACAGGTTTGGAGTTTAGGGAGCGCATTTTAAGATGCCTGCTCTGTTGTGAATTGCATGGTTTGAGTTACCTAAGGCAACAAGGCCATCTACGCTTGTTTTTTGTACAATTGGCCTTTTTATGGTGGCTTTATCAGTAGCTGGTAAGGCTGCACTAGTACCAACTCTATCGATCCGATAACGAACCGGTTTTCAAAATGTTGCCAATGCTGGTACCGACACCGATATCCAAAATTGTATCTTCAATTTGTCATCAACAGGGTATTTTTCCAGCGTTCAGACAAAACCTGGAGAACCTGGAAATCTCTGGGGAAAATGGAAATAGAGCTCAAGGAAATTTCAGGGAAAACAAGATGCTTTGAAAATTGGGGAAAAGACAGGGAAATTTGAAAAAATTCCTTTGTGTCCGATTTGTAAGTTCCATTGAATATTAGCAGATCAGAAACTAATTCCTAGGCTGTAGCAAGTATTTTAATTTGTGCTGTAATATGTTCAAGTATCTACCTTCTAGATATAACTTCAGTAAACCAACTCTTAGGCAATTACCAATATCTGTGTTGAAAATGCATTAGTCCCTTCTGGACTAGTCTCTAAACAGCTATTTTCAGGAATATTGGATTACTTTCATACAATATTAATAAAAACATTAGCTACTGTCTGTTCCCTAACTCAACATCTTGTAAACACCTGGATATTGCCATTGGATGCACCTGGAAATGTCATGGAAATTGGGTAGGAGATTGGGAATTAAACAATTGTCTGAACCCTGTATTCTGTAAAAGACCAATAATTATTAAATTTTTTTTTTTTCAATAGTAACCAACAGTTAAAAGATTACTAGGAAGATACTCAGTGTTCTCCTAATCAAGACACCGCAAACCGCATGTTGTTACCTCAAACGGTTCCAGAGTTATTGACATTTATTTTTATTTTTACTTCCAATACACGATCGCCATCCGAGTTTGAAATTCTCGGGAAAATTAGCTAGATAAGGAACTATCTGGAGTGTGGAAGTAAGCGAAATATGGAGAATTTCCACTCTGTTGGAAGTAAATTTAATGCAGTGTTCCACAGTAATGAGCGTCAACGTTACGGACTTTTTTGACATTTCTGTGAATGCTGCCCAAATAACGCCAACCGATCTGAGCCAGTATCGCTATTGGTGCAGCCTTAGTAGCTGCTTGTAAAGTAGAAAATAATGTCACAAGAAACGTACACTTTCACGAAATGAATGGTCAGTCTAACACAACTGGTTGCGAGTTTTCAGTAATTATTATTATTTTTGTGTTAATTTACAAAATATATATCCACAGTAGACTACTACCCTCTTCAGGTTCACACGACGAGAATGTCTCCTCTTTATGAAAACGTGCTACTGTTCATTTGCATCTCCTGCTGCTTCCTCCTTGTAGTTGTCATTACAGTGCTGCCCTCTCATTGCTCAACGTGTGATGAATTCAGTCGGCCTTTCCATTGTTTGGAGAGGTTTAAAGTGCATTCAGGGGTAATAATTTTGAGGATCCCTTGATGGGCAGTTCATGGATGTACACGGGTGGGATTTTTCGACTCTGGAAGAATTAAATAGTAATGCATTCCAACACACGGAGGTTATGCATATAGGTAAATCCCGAAGGCAAAAAGGGGTGCGACGTGCGACTATGTTGCAGATAATCTGGCACAGTCGCAGACAAAACGTGACATTTTGACCAAATTTCTGCCGTTTCGCCAATTTTTGACCGATTTGGACATTCCAATACACCATTTTAATCGTCTCGACGAGACCTTTCCGTTGGTGGAAGAGCCAGATCAAGAGAATAAAGCACTGAAAGGTTATTAAGTAAAAACCAATAAATATGCACGTAGCCATATACGAAAAAACAGATTAGCTGCAGACAATACTTCCCTGACAATTGGTGTCGCAAACAGTGGCAGAAAATTCTGCATTGGGGGGTTGGATTCAACTTGATGTACACTTGTGTATTCTCCCAAGCGATGTTCTGCTGTATTTTAATATGGTGTACTGCCACCCCATTCTTTTACCCCTTTTGTACAGAGTGTGTTGTAAACTTTTTTGGCAAATTCGTCTCATCTCGATGTAGATAGAATTACAGTCGAAGCAAGGAACAGCATATACACTTCTTGAAAAATCCCACTCCTGAACATACATGATCTGCCCGTCAAGGGATCGTCAAAATGTCATCCTAAACTCACTTCAACCCTCTCCAAACAATCGAAAGGCCTAAATCCACCACATATTGAGTATAGTATGATGGGAAGGGCAGCACTGTCGCCACAATCGCCAGGAGGAAGCAGCGCGAGATTCAAATGAACTGTAGCATCTTTTGATAAGTAGAGAGCACGTTTTTGTCTTGTGAGTCTGAAGAAAGTAGACTGGATGTATATTTTGTAAATTACACTATAATAATACCAACCGAAAAATTCGCAACCAACTTGTGTTGACTAATCATCCGTTTGATAAGTCGTATGTTTCTTATGACATTTTCTTGAACCACAGTATAATGAGCCGGTCGGCATTTTGAAGTACAAAATAATCTCGCACAATCCAATTTCCTGCCTTTTTGAGCATGTGCAACCAGCAGCCAAGCGCGCATCTAGTGTTGGGCATGACAACTATTGACCGTTGATGTCTTCTCGTTGTAACACTGTGTGTACTTGTGGCCTTACCCATATATGGTCAGATAATTTTATTCTTATTTTATGGATCTAAAATATTTGACTTGGGGGGGGGGGGGGTTGTAGTACTGCAACCTTCCTATACGATGTTGCCTTCAGATTAAAGACAGTCACTTATGCAAATCCAAATATCGTTCAAGTTCCAGTATTCAAACTTGCAAATTTTCGACTATCTCTACTCATAGAGATAGTAGAAAATTTGCAAGTTTGAATAGTGGAACTTGGACGATTTTGGGTTCTTACTTTCTGTAAAATACTAACCTGCAGTATGTGGTAATCGAAAACGATTTGCTTTTCTACCCGAATTTCGAAACCCCTAATTGTTTAAAACACCAGCAATGCAATGAGGTTAGCCTGTCTGTCACTTGGAGCACAACAATCACTGCCCCTTACATGTCAGCCTCAGCCAAACAAAGCAAACAAAGTTCGTTTTCGGGTATCGACCAGTAAGGACGTGTTGTTGTTTGCTTTTCAAACGGCAGTCGCCAAATCGTCGCCCGATTTTGGACTATGATGGACGCAGGTAAATTGGACAGAATGCTAGCGTCGGGGGAGTTTCCCCGAGTATACATGTTTGAAGACCCCACAGGACATCCATCCGGCCTGCCATGAATGTAGGCCATGCAATATCACGGAATCGCGAAGTGGAATTTGTGATTTGGTGGACAAAAAAAAAAAAAACGGTCAAGAAAATTTTGTGCACATGGCGGAAGTCGGATCAGCGCCGGGTTCAACGTGCTTAAAGCGGCTGTTGCTACTTCGACTTTGAGCTCAAAAACGGCGTTGAACGGAAGGTTGGAAGTGATGAGTGCCGATGTTAGTGCGCCGATTGTGTTTTTTTCGGAAGAAACAATTGCTGCCCATATGGGGGTTAGTGAACCAGTGTTGGCACCGGTTAGGCCTAACGTTCGTGACGCTGGGAATGTGTCTTCGTCGCCGACAGTGTCCTCCATTCGAGCTAAGTCTCCCATCCAAGTAATCTTGAGATTATTGTGAGTGCGGTTCGTGAAGCGGGAAAGATGGACCTAAACTTTCGTATGGACTAACTGCGGGACCAATTAGCGGCGAAAAATCGACGGACAAATGCTGAGAGTTTTGCCGCTTTGCAAGAGCAGTTGACGGCATTCTTTGCTCGCTCGTCGCCGGTCGCTTCGTCATCTGCAGCGGTGGCGCCATCTAGCGACGCAGGAAGTAACCATTTTACCGTTGGGCCAGAGAGGCGTTTTGAGCAGTCGGCTGCTGCTGCGGAGCAAGGAAAGGATGGTAAGGTGAGGACTAAAAATGGGGCTGTCAGCACCGGGTCTGTAGCAACACAGCAGCATACGATCGTGGCTAGATCGGAGCTGTCTGTGAAGGGCAAGGTTGCAGGTGATTCCAAACTTGTAAAAAGCAACCAGAATGTTGACTCTCATGGCCAAAGAGTTGGCCCTAAGGATTCTCGGAAACGAGATTCTGCCACGAATTTACAAGTTTGAATAGTGGAACTTGGACGATTTTGGGTTTTGCGTAAGTGACTGTCTTTAATGTGAACTTCAACCAAAGTAAAATTGCCGAATTAACGGTATTTTCGGTTGCCTTCAGAGCAAAATCCCAGCGTCTGGACAGATTCGTCCACCTCTCACTGTTTGATGTAAGACGGCTGGTGTATGATGGCTTACAGTACAGTTCACACTTTGCCAAAACAGTTCAGTTACTTCATTTATCCAGTAGAACCTCGATTATCCGAACCCTGATTCTACGAACTCCCATTTTTACAAAACTTCAGAAATTTGCCGTGTTTTAGAGAAGGAATAGGCATTGACTTTGTTTTATTTATGTTTGTGGAGTTATTTAACGCAAGGTTTTCTTTTCAGTATCCGGATACCATCGACCGTAGTTCACAAATACTAAACATGAGTAAAGATTAAGTTTTCCTCTTTTATTTTGCTTGTAAATTGGATTATCCGAATTTTCGATTACCATATCCAAAAACCCTTGGTCCCAATTAGTTTGGATAATTGAGGTTCTACTGTACTGGCAAATTTTCAATAATTCTCGACTCTACCGATCATCGTCTTCGGCCGGAGGAACACTACACTTTCACATACGAACGTCTTTCAACTGGCACAAATTTGTATGTCCCCCGTTTCTCTCTCTCTCTCTCTCTCTATATATATATATATATATAGTTTCAACCACGTCATGGTGGTAGCAAAACGGAAGGGCGATGAGCCTCTGACACCGTGACCTGTAGGCATTTCCTTCCCAGTGGGTCTCGTTTCACTGGTGGAGTTTGACTGTTTCCAGAATAGTTGTCTTCTTGAAATGAACTGTATTGGCAAAGCGTGAACTGTACTGTAAATAATTTTTTTCCCAAGCTACAGTAAAAAGACCGATATTTACAACTATGATGGCTTGAAAGTGATGAAGATTTGAAGGTGACACACTATCTAATAACCACCACACAAAAATGTAATGTTGTTAATTTTATTCTTGTAGGTATCCTGTGGTCATTGTGGCCAGGGTTTAGGCCATGAGTTTGTCAAAGATGGACCAGACGGAAAATCACGTTTTTGAATATTTTCCAGTTCACTGAAATTTGTTCCTAAGAACAATAGTAAGTATAATGCTGAGAAACATATCCTTCTACCCGTATTCAGCCTTATTAAGAAGCCAATGCCATTTTTTACAGATACTAAGTGAGTTCATATACCGTGAATTCTATTTTTGGCTGTGCACCACATGTCAACACTAGGTTCGGTCCACAATGTCAATCCAAGAGCCATTTATTCTCTAAAAAAAGCAATAAAACACTTAACTTGGGTGTGGTACAACACGCTTTCTCGCGATTTTCACCAAGAAGACGCCTTAAAATCTTCCGAGTTTTTCTTTTCGTCACGAATTATTTTTTTCCGAAGATGACTCTGTTCAGCGACCTAGATAATTCAGGAAAAAATTAATCATCATCTTTGCAGGAAGCCTTGGACGTAGCTCCCATCAGCATTTCAGTGATAAAAAATAGAAAGGTTAGAACTCCGGAAAGACACAGGCTCTACTATAGTCTGCGAGCGAAACATGGCCGAGCAGTGGAGGTTAGCTGCCAGAAAAGTGGTTGGCAATAATGCATCGCCTCACGTGAAGCTCATTCTGATTCCTCATTTGGCCTGGGCCAATAATTCATTAAATTCCTAACCATCGAAATTTTCGTGCCAAACCTGGCATTGCTGATCTTGGCGAACAGTATCCGGTAAGTACGCGATTTGCTTCATCGACAACACCAAGCGATACGGCGAGAGATGGATGATCTCTGCAAAGCAAAAAGTTTCCGATCGTTAACTACCATATCTCACCGTAATTCTGCTTCTCATTCCCCATCTCCGGCCTTTCAAGGTAAGTGTGTTTTTTTATGGAGTAGAACCCCGTCCCCTGTCGTGCCTAAACTTCCAATAAGTAAGTGCTGAAACGAGCGGAAAACAAGACGAGGCGCAAGAGATGGGTGGAGCTTAAGTGTAAGCCGCTTAAGGTTGCCAGTTGGCCAATCCAGCCTGTAGGAGGAGACACGGGGTGAACGTCTGTTGTACCAGGAATGGGAGGAACTTGGTAACAATATTTTCGGTGCCAGACAAGTCGGCATTTTTAGCGTCTGCCTTTCCGGAGGAAATTCCGATTGAAACTGGTCAAGCACGGGCCTACATTAGAGGCAGAGAAACTAACTTTAAAAAAAATCTGGAAACAGGGAAATCTGGGAATCGGTACGTGATCACTATGTAGTAAATGCCACCTTGCAAAAAGAGTTTCTGCTGCCACGCATGCCAATCCTGCCGAGCGGTGAAGATCGCAATACGTCGATTGAGTTTGTGGGTGTTACATTAGGCTATTGAAGCAAGCCCAACGAGAGGTGGCCACGACAAAACGAGCATAATTTGCACCCAGGCATAGTGTGGGGGTTTCTTCTGAAGAAGGACTCGTGGAAAATGCCAGGGGTGAGGTTATGACCGTAGCTGCTAGGGCAGTAGATGGGGCCAGTTTGGTTACTTGCTAATTTTGACGGTGTTCAGGATGATGCCTCCCAGAGGCGACGCCAGTGTTGAGGGGACTGGTCAGTTCTACTACTGGAACACATTGTGCTTCTCAAGGTAAACCTGGCAGTTGTATGGTGGCCTTTTCAGCAGTTGTGAATGTTGTTTCAGCGGATAATGCGTCGTCAACGCATCATATTTATAATATTAAGTGGTCATGATGGAATGACTGGTGCAGTGTTCGGGGTTTGGATACAGTGACGGCACCGAAGGTAATGTACCTGAATTTTCTGGCGGAATTGTTTAAGTGGGTTACTGTTTCGAAGTGTTTAAGTGGGTTACTTTTTCCGTACATGGCAGCAATGCCTCGGTGGCACCGGGAGCGTGAGGAGCCCTTGGTTCGACGCTTTGTGAAGGGTCTATTTCGAAAAAGGATTCCATGCCATGGGACCTGGCAGTGATGGCGAGATATTTGCTAATGTTGCAAGCGGTTGAGTTTGATGTTACTGACTTTATAAGCGGTTGTGTTGTTGGCTGTGGCTGCAGGGAACATGGCTAGTGAACTGGTACGGTTGTGGTTGAAGCGATATGATATACAGGAGGGAGAGACCATTTTTGTGGAACGGGAACACAAAACAGCGGGTGATGGGATGCCTTTCTTGACCCTATGGATGATTCGGCATGATGAGTGAGCATTAGATGCGATAGGCACATAGTATCTTACATTCGTCACACCGGCCCGCTGCACGATGAACATTTTCGGGCTACAGGGATATGTCCGGGTGCATTGGTTTTATCCTACGTGTGCCCACATCGTTCCATCGCGTCGCAGGCGATTGCAAGTGGTTGTGCTCTGCTATGCTTGGCTGGAAGTGACACAGTTTCGAGCGCAGTGTTGGGCTTGTTGGGTGAATGTTGTAGTACATGCAGAAGCAAGGCGTGATTTAATTACAGCTAAAAGGCTGGCGATACGCCACGTTTTCTTAATCCTCCCATTATATAACACAGTTTGCAGGATTTTATGACTGAGAAATGCCGAATTTACTAGAGAACATGTTCTCGCCAGAGAATTGAAGTACTCAAAATAGAATTCTACGAAACTGTTACTTTCACTGCCCTGCTGCCTCCGTGGCACGGATTTATTCAGTGGGCCAGCTGCCAAAAAAAATGGGTGTAGAAGCGTGAGGAGGAAGTAACAAGAAGTGAAGTAAAAATTGCATAAATTAAAGAGTTAATTGTATGCAGGTGAATAAAATCAAAGGTGCCAATTTGAAAAGGGACATCCCATTATGTAACACAGTTTGGTCGGATTCTACTTGAAGAACTTCGATTCTCCTGCGTGAACTTCTCTGGTAGAATCAGCATTTCACAAAATGAATTTTTTGACATGCAGGTGGTTCTTTTAGAAAACTTCTTTTTTTCCCCGTTATAATTACATTTTTCTATTTCGTTTTTTAATAGCAGTTGAAGTGAACGGCGGCGGTGAAGAAAGTCCTAAACAGAATGGAACAAACACTTCACAACACTGAAAGTTGCTGTAAGGGCTGACCTTCAGTCTTCTAATACGGATCTTGCAACAACATGAAGGAATGGAAATACAAACCAGTAAACATTGTGGGCGCATTTTTGGCCTTAATTAGATGAGTTTTATACAGAACTGCTTTGGGTAATGTAATTAGTTCACTTGTAAATACTCTCGTATGTACACCAAGCACCTTTGCTTGTTAGGTGAGAGAAACTCAATGTGTTACTGGACGCAGATACAGTGAACACTTTCTGTTCTTGTGTATTCAATATTTTGGCTGGCTCTCCGATTTTGTTTATCACGTTAACTACCAGCATGGGGCGCGTACACGTTCTTGTCATCAATGAAAGTACGTGCCTTGCAACGAATTTTCATTAGCTGCAGTTATAGTATTGCCATTTTTTTTTTGTTTAACAGATTTCTGGTTAGAGAATGCATTCCTGGAATCACAATTATATTATTTTCTACCCTGAAAGCTGGCATATCTTGTAATATGGAAGCATAAATTGCAAACTGACATTTACGTCACAGGATAACAAAACGCTAAAATACAAATCCATTTGCGGGCCGTAGATCGGTCGGCAACATCGGGTTCCTATTCTAATTTGTTTAGGTCGGGCTGTTTCTAACAAGAAGTGCAGGTACAATTGTGGGGCAAACATCTGTTAGTGAGTACTTTA
The DNA here is from genome assembly GCA_023313725.1 of Lithobius niger. Classification (NCBI taxonomy): domain Eukaryota; kingdom Metazoa; phylum Arthropoda; class Chilopoda; order Lithobiomorpha; family Lithobiidae; genus Lithobius; species Lithobius niger. The sequence continues at coordinate 44,100 of JAHWFP010141839.1, read as the reverse complement.
TAATAAAATGCTGGACTGAAATTTTGTTTAGGATTGCATCGCCTAACCATGATTTGCTTATTTCAGGATTGGCTTGTGACTAATCTATCAAAAGAATCTCTTACTTTGCATATACCCGTGTAATAGTTCACAATGTTAATGTAGGACTTCCGAAACACAAGTCACCTCTAAAGACAGGTTTTCCCTCTCTATTTGGTGAAGTAGTTATATTCTAGTCATCGATAGCATAATACTCATGTAAAGTGTTGGGAAGATCCGTATTGAGGCTTATTATTTTTGTATTTATTATTTATGGACTTGATTCCCATTTGCCACTCTCATGAAATCATTTGGCTAAAGCCGAAATGGTTGCCAATTGGTGGAATTCCTGGTGGCGGTGGATACACGTTCGTAGCAAAGGTTTCTAGCTCTTTCAGTTGCATTTTTTTTGTTTGTTATTTTGTGCGGTATACTTTGTGTTTTGTGTTTTTATGTTATAATACTCGTGCAATCTTAAGTTTAAAGTATATCTGAAGGTATGAGCGATGTTAGGAATGAAGCGTGTAGCGAAGAAAGCATTTAAGCTCAGCAGACTGCCATGGTTTACTATGGGATGTCATCGTGCCTTTCAAAAATAATTTGACGTTCAATTTAGGCTCCGAAAATATCCGTACTAATATCGGGCAGGCAGGGGTTGAATTCTTTGAATGCACAGGGACAAATTGCACTGCAATAATAATACTTAGCACTCGTAGGCACAATTCTTGGGAGAACAAAACTGTTGGGAGTGCAATTAAAGTTTAATTTTAAATAAATAAAATTTTGAACATAGGATTACGCTCTGTTGGTTGCGCCACTAAACAACTACAGTTAAACCCATTATAACAATAACCCTGTTATAACAATACTGTTTTTGAGGCTCTTCAAGCAACAATGCATGCAAATTGTTTATAACGATAAAGCTGATATAACATTCGGTTTCCAAACTCCCATGGACTATCGTTATAAAGAGGTTTCACTGTAAAAAGGAGCTTGACAATGAAACTAGTCCTTTATCTGACTGATGGATTTGCAAGGGATTTCGGAAACATCAGCCACAACAAGCGGTTTTTGTGCACGTTCGAGGCTCGAGGCACACCAAGAGCTTGTCAACTGACTCTGAATAATTGATCCATCGGGTGCATCGAAAAGTGAAATTGCTTTCACTCAGGATACACTTATGGAACGTTCTGTTGAGTTTGCTCACAGGTTACTGAGTATTGGAAGGACAAACTGCTTAACAGTAAGAGTTTTGATAGTGAGGTGATTCGCACACTGGGTGCCTACGGACCTGGGGATAAGCTTGAAATGCGTGGGCACACCCAGTTTCATGATGCCTACACTGCTGGTGGAATATGTTGGTTTTTTTTTAAATAATTACTTAACTGTTATATTAGCTCCTTTCTCAGGCATTCCGCATAAATCCTCTCTTGTTTGATGCTTGGGGAGGGGGGCATTTTGTTTGTCCTCCCTCAAAAAACAACAGTTTTGGCACTCTATATTTATCGCTGAGCAAAATGACATCCCATGATTGTTAATCTGGTGCTAACAGTTGTTGCACTTAAAGAGAGTGCAAGTGTGGCTGACATCATAGCTTCACTGCTGTCAACATGAACTACCTTCAGCGTTTCGCTAATGTCTACATTGTTTTAAATGCAAGCTGTAAAAAATGTTCAAGTGACATTATTGAAAAATAGACTAGCAAATGCCTACTTCCACCTTTACATGAAAAGACATCTTCCATCGATAATTACCTCAGTCAAAGCCAAAATTTGCTGGCAGGTTGTTTTATTTTTGTACCATTTTATTTAAGTTATTGTCAAAAGACAGCATTAACCAAATGTATTACTATATGCAAGTAATGGTTGTGATAGTTGTTGAAATACCAAAGCTTAAAAGATCTGGGAATGTCAACATGTCGTTTGAGGAACCATCCCAGACTACGGTAGTTTTGAACTGCAGTACGAGTTAAAACTAAAATCATATAGTTCTTTGACTAATACAAGAACTAGTCATGTCAATCGTACTGATTGTTATTCAAAACAAAAAGAATCTCCCTTCATAGTTACTTTTTTAAAAGCTAGAAAATGCACAACATACTCCTAACATTCACTGAAAACTGATGTAGGCGAGTTGCACGATTTTCGGTTTGGGTTACTGCGGAGGTCAAATTTTTCTTGCACTGTAAGATTGCTGCTCGTACCAATGACTTTCTGTTATGAGTCGTAGTTGTGGCTCGTGAACTATTAGGACCAAGGTTTGAGCATACAAGGTCTTCGTTGGGCCTTTACTTGCATACGCATGCTCAATTTGGTCTCCTTTACTTTTAAATGATGTTGATGTGATTCTGTCCAACGCATATTCACTAATGGCCTTCCGTACAACGAGCACTTGTAGAAAGTGGCTCTTGACTCTCATTACCTAGATTGCTACGCAGTTACAAGACACTTGTACATAAACTACTGCTCGCTTCAGAGGGTACACGGAGGTAAACAAACTCATGCGTGTGCTTTCTTGACTAAGCATGGCAGAGAAGCCCATGGCAAAGCAGGCCAACAAACCTCAGCCTTTCATACTTTTCTCCGATTTTACAACTTTGTTGTTTCACCTCACATTAATTTCACCATTCGTGTGCACGTTCCCTATATTGAGACTATTTCAAAACTTTGTTTTATCTATGGTAATAGCATTGCGATATAATGAAGATGCAATATTAGTTACGTTTGTGTGTTTTGCTTGGCATAAAATACGAAATGTCCCAGTTTTAATCTTATTACTTAACTTTAACTTTAATTGAATAGCATTAAATCGCTCCTTCCGGCCATTACAAAATGCGAAATAAATAATTAATACAAAAAAACAAAAAAAAACACAAGACAGATAGAATAATCAACAACAACTAACACCGTCAACGACCTCAAACACTTCATTGAGGGGGTATAAAATAACACACAAAAAAGAAAAAACAGCAAAAGGCACAATGGACCGCAAGCCTAGTCGAAAAAGTACACAAGTTCTGGTGCACCAGCGAAGTGCTTATCGAAGGCATTCTTGAAGGCATTGGCGCTTGAGGCAACTACAACAGGTTCCGGAAGGGCGTTATACGTGTGTGTTGTGCATCTTCCAGTTTTTAAAAGAAATAACATTGGTTTTTGTCTTAAGAGTGAAAAGATCCACTTCTCCATTTCAAGTTGATATGTACAACAAAATGCTCCTTCCTTTTGACTGGCTAACCAAATCCACTAAGTAGTTTTGGAATCAAACCAGTTTTCGACCCAGTTTGAAAATATTGGGTCGTGAGTTTTTTTGTGTGATCACCCTGTATATCTAATGAGTGACATACTTGTTGAAAAAACTCACCATGTTACTTTAAACGTTCGCACTATAAGTTACTGCCACGATGACGCTCAAATCCAAAAAATATGCTAATAAATACTTCACAGTATTTAAGACTTGTGAATTTTCGACAGGCAGATTGACAAAGACTAGTTGGGCTGTTTTTTGGTTTCTTCTATTTACATTACTGCTGCATCAAGGCGATCGTGAAGTGGCTATGTTGATGAGGCTGCAGCAGTGTTATAAATAGAAGAAACACTCGAGGAGAGCCTGATAAGACAGGAGAACAAAAAGAGCCCAACTAATTTTTTTCAATATGCCTGTTGAAAATTCGCAAATTTGCAACTACTGAGATGCATTTATCTGTATATATTTTTTGGATTTGAGCGTAATTGTGGAAGTAACTTAAAGTGACACACTGTCTGGAATTATTGTTGTGTATTAAAGACATTATGTATACAAAGACATTTATGCCATTAAAAAATAAACGATAGTTGTTCTTGAGGCACCCAGTAAATGTCATGCACCTGGCTGTTTCCTATTTTTATTTACGGTAATCAGAAACAAGTGATTTTTTTTGTTTACAAGAGATGTTGATTGAAAAATAAAGTCAACAATTCGTTGATGCAATGTTTTAGTGTTTTTTTTTTATTTGTTTTTATAAGTAGTTAAGTACAAACTTCCATCATTACTTTGGTTGCCTAGCTTGATTGCATAAAATGCATTCTGATTTTGCTACAGAAATAAAACCCGATTTCTTTTAGGCCTGAGAGGTGTGGTCACATTTTCATTGGCTTCGGCCCAGAAATTAAGAGTGTGTTGGCATGATGGTGGTTTAAATTAGCAACAATCTTAGTGTTTTAGTCTTCACCTCTGTTTCGGAACAATCGGTCAGTTATATTTTTATAGGAGTTCTTTTTCAAGAAGTTGGAAGCTTGGAAGTAAAGGATCTGCCTCAGGAACAAGTTTCTTGTATTTTTTTTTTACGGCATTACTATGTATTAGAGTTGCTGACGGGTTTTCCAAGGAGACTTTATACGTAGGTCTCCTGTATGGATTGGTTGCAGCCGCAAGATTATTATTATAAGGGTAACTGTGGTACGAAACGTGAAAAAAATCAGTTTTGATTTAAACGTTTTTTTTTTGTTTGCTTATGTAGACTTTTACTGTAGTAAGTACAAAATATGAAGCCCAGTGCTCATTAGTTGTGATTGTGTGTGGGTTACAAGTTTATGTAGTGCTTCCAACATGACATAGTGATTCGTGAGTGGTTAGACATAGTTTGTATCTATTTAGACTAATGCACATTCATGAAACTCGTAACTTACAATTTGTATCAGTAGTATAATCCGTACTTCCCAAAGACAATTTGTAATGCAATCGAAACTTTTCTCTTATTTATTAAGTGCCTTGGGCGATGTAGTGCACATATCACATACCTTAATGTTAGACAAAACCAAAGTTCTCTTTTGTACCGATCATGTGGTGGTTTAAGCAATAAACCTTGTGTTAAATTTTCTTGTGTTACAATGAAACCTTCTTTTATTTATACTGGTTTGGCAATTACACTGTTGGCTAGTGAGCAGCTTGGTTGAGTTTTGTTCAGCGTTTAGCTAGTGCTTCAGTTTTGGCCTCTTAATCATGTGGATTACGGGAGCCGAGCAGGCTGTTAACGTCACCTGCCCATGTAAATAGCGGTAGAAATCTGTAGAAAACTCAGGTCTCCAAATGACATTCAGGCATTGCAGGAAGACCTTAACAATGTGGAAGCTTGGGCTAATCGTAATAAGATCACCTTCAAAGTGGATAAATGTGAGGTTACTCCACATTGGGAATATTCCCTGAATGACACAATTTTACTTACGGCAAAGCAAGTGAAAGCTCTAGGAGTTGTTATCACTGAAAATCTTAAAGCTAGTGCTCAGTGTCTTGCAGCAGCAAGAAAAGCTAATCTGTTCTTGGTCAGATTCGAAGCCACTTCTCGTATTTAGATATTGAAACCTTGCGTACTCTACACCGTTTATATCTGCCCACATCTTGAATTTGCTGTTCAGGCTAGCGGAGGACGTCCACATCCTGGAAACTATACAACGATGTGCAACACGCCTTTTGCCATCGCTGCGTACCCTTACCTATGAAGAGAGACTTAAGAAACTCAAGCTCACTACTCCTGTTGAGCGCAGAAACGGGGGAGATTTACTGCAGGCTTTGAAGGTGCCAACCTCCGTGATTTATTTTGTGCTGCCCCACCTGTTGGGACCAGAGGTCACAGGCACAAGCTGCAGAAGCAGTACGCGAGACTTGACGTACGGAAGTACTTTTTCTCCAACCGCACTGTACACGCCTGGAACCTCCCGTTTCATGTTGTTGAAGCTCCCAGCTGTAATTCTTGGAAAGAACGCTTTGATCGATTGTAGTTACCCCGCCCCCCGCCCCCCCAAGCCATTTAAGCTTGCTTCTGGCTGTGTATTTTATATTATGGCTGTGTAATTTTTTTTCATTTCTATATGCAAGTGTTTGTGCTGTTGCTACAGAAATGGATACACCAACAAAAATGGCAATTTCAGAACATTTGATTATTTGGACAACTAGCTAAGTGGGGACTTGAATAGTCCTATAATATTTTTTGAAGACTTCCTGGACATAGGCTGGAGGCCAACCATTAACAGTGTGTTACTGAACTGACCCAGCCGATTCCTGAGCAACGTCCCATTGTGCTTGATATGGAAACCGGTAATGTTAAATTCCTCTCCCCCATGAGGTGATCACAGTCGAGTTGAATTGAGTAGCTAGAGTATAGAGTTGAAAGTCACCTGTTCAAACAAAATGAGCTGGGGTAGCCCTGAAATTCAAAATTACCAGAATGTTGATTATTAAGGCTGTACTGATCAGCATTATTTCTGCCGAACAGATTCCGATCCGATCGCTACCGATTTTTATCTTTTTTTTTCTGGCTTACACACACTTGTAGGCTAACAAATTTGTAGGCTAATGCAAACCTTGGAATATTTTTTTTTTTTTACCCAAATAAAAGTAAATATTTGTCCGTTATTAACCTGAGCCTAGCCTAAATTAAAACAAAAGATAACAAAACATGTGGTGAAACAGAATTTATTTATTGTCAAGGGCCTGAGAAAAATCGAAAATCTGTAGGTTTTTGTTCGCCTAACCGATTTTTGCCGATCAGCACAAAATCTGCCAAAATCTGTTCGGTACAGCCTTATTGGTTATACTAAAATCTAACAAGCATAAAACTGGACTGATTTCAGGAAACTAAAAAGCAAAAACATACTTATTGTATGTATGGGGCTCCATTCTACTAAAAGTTACCCACATTTAGGCCTATTAGAATAGAGCCCCAGTAGTTTTTGCTTTTTAGCTCGTTAACCCACCCCCAGCTAGGCACCTTGGCTCTCATCCACAGCTACTGACGAGCCCAAACAAGGGCGAAACTGTCTGTCTAGAAATCTCTATGGGTTAGAGCAGCACGATTTAATTTTAAGTGATTTCAATTCAAACCAATAAGAGTTTGTTGTAGTTGACTGGGACAGTCTTTCAAAGGAGGAGTATCAAGATAAACTACAACGGTTGTTGTTTTGGGTGTCGAAGCAAATTTGTAGGGTAGGGTTAAGGAGCAAATCATTTCCTGGAATAATTCTTAAAAATAACCGGGAGTACCTCGGTTAGCTCATCATTCTGTAAGGCATGAAACCGTCAAGTACACGGCATGAATGGAACTCAGTGAGGCCCATCTTTTCTCTTGAGGTAAACATTAGCATTCACTTTTATCATGTAGGTTTGCCAACCTCAATGTGTCGCACAGTGAAGTTTACAGGGTATGTAATGCAACAAGTAGGGATGTGCGAGTAGAAAAATGTTTATTCGAGTCGAGCCGAGCAGAGTTTGCAACAGAAAATCGAGTATCAAGCCGAGTTCGAGTATTTTATATGGAAATATTTTGTTTGCAAGCTTCCCTTTAATTTGTTAAGATAATAGGAACAAAGATGGTGCTTAGTTGACTGTGTGGGTCATGGTTTTCCAGTTTTAAAGGATATAACTTGAAAATGGTTTCAGTTATTGACTTTTATCTGCACCACTGAAAAGCTCTCGTCGAGACGATTGATTTGGTATATTGAATATCAAAATCGGTCAAAAATTAACGAAGCTATCGCATTTTCACCAGATTCGAGCCTTTCGAGTACGGACGCGAGAAGCGAGCCGAGTTGGAGTACAACGTTCATACTTGGCTCGACTTTTTCGAGTATCGCACATCCCTAGCAACAAGTTAATTTTACTGTATCTCCATTCAGTTTTCTTGACATTAACTCCTCGTTCTCTACACGTTTGCAATTTGAACCATGTTTCTTTTAATATTTGCGGAGATAGTGTTTCAATGACCTTGAAAGTGTCTTTCAAGGTCTGTTCCAGTTGCACCGCTAGTATGCCCTAGATACAAGTTACATAACCATACATGACATTTATGGAAGTTCTTCACCTGCTTTCATTGAGATGAAAGACCATTTATAAAGACATGCGCTTGTGCATTTTACCAATTCTCTCTGAGGAAGCAATAATATGGTTTTGTGTAGCCTCCCGTCAACAGTATGACTCTAGAAATCCTTTCCTTGTAGAGAGCATATTTGGTTCTTCATTTATTGTACCAAGAATAAACTGAAATGCCAGTAGAAATGTGAATCAAAAAACGTTCCAGTTAACTGCATTAAGAAAATCTATTAATTTTCTATTTAGGATTTAAAAACGTCTACATTCATACTCTGGAACGTAGCAGACGACATTACTTACGCACGGAGGAAAATACACAATATTCCAACGAACATACATAAACCTTTCCCCATGCAAATCTAAATTATAAAGACTCAGTTTAATTGATTGCTTGGACTGCAGAACAACTCTTCCGTGATGAAAAATCCTAACTGTTCATTAAAGACATTGTTGCTATTGAGGAATAGTTTTGTGAGTTTCTTGATCACTAAGACCAAACAAGGTTGGTAAGAGTGTCGTCTTGTTCTGGGCTGTTCCCGCTGAACTGAAGGCTTTTAATCCTAGTAGTTGGTAATCCATAGAAATGCGGGCAATGTTCGAGTCTGCAATTAATTCCACAATGATTATTCATTCACAACCGGCAACCGTTGTTTCCAGTGGTTCTCTCTCGACATTGTAAGAAGAAAATTCACCCTTAAACCACTTTAGATGAACTATTTCCACAGTTTGTCTTGAATTTTCGGTAAGTCTCGCCCGTTCACCTTCTTCAGAAAAGGACATGGTCGAAACATACAATTACAATTTTTAAAATAAACGCGCAGCGTCTGGACCACTGATCTACATTTCTTCGTTTGGATGCGTTATGTGGGAGGCCCACCATCTGTCGAGCACAGCGGTATTGTTGGGTTGCACCGGACTGTCAATTTCTTCGTACGCTGGTTTGGAGATGTTCATGAGAGGGACCTTGTTGGCAGTGAATTTCCTGATGGCAAGTAACTTGTATGCTCTGAAGTATTCTTGTTTCATGGAACTAGACTTGAGCAGGATGGAGGTATTATTCCAAGATGTGGGGTGGTTGGTTTCTCGATGGTGTTAGCATTGCCTGTAAACGAACACCCTTGTGGGTATCTCCCACTTATTCCTTGATACGTCGCTGAAACTGACGCCTGGTCTGCACAATTTGCACAGTAGGGCATGCCTGTCTGTAACGCAATCTGAGAAGGGGGAGCCTCGCTGGAGGTGTGATTTGGTATGGGTTCGGAACAAGATAGTGGAAAGGGGGTAGGGGGGGGGGAGTAGAACCCCGGCCACTACATTTGGTCATGGACCTGGTACCATGCCTGTAGGTAGGTGTTGGGGGGGGGTGTCACTTTGTTCTTCCTTCCTGAACCTACTAATCAGGATTTTTCTTTAGGGTCAGGGTTCATACTCCCCTGTAAATATAATATTCCAGGACTTTTCAATGACAATTCAAGTACCACGAAAAAATAATTAACAGACAAATAAAACAATTAAAAGTTTAAACCAAAATGCCTTCACACATTCAACCCCTAACCAAGGTGAGAAACACTGGTGTCGCAATGGCTACAATTCCGTTTTGGTGCAGCAATTTTATGTCTAGTTCCTATACACGATGGATCACGCTTTATTTTTATTATTTAAATTTTTTTCAAGTTTTGTGTTTCTCACCATTGCATGATTACATGCAGAATTCCAAAATGGAAAACAGAAATGCAATTTTCTGTTATGCGAATTTCCAGATGTATTCCAGGATTTGAGGTATTTTTCACGTTTCTCAAGCACTTTTCAAGGCCTGGAATTTCAATTTCCAGGACATTTCCAGGTTTTCAAAGTCCCGTACGAACCCTGTAGGGTAACGATGGTAGCATTTTATCCCTTGTCGAGAAAGAAATTTGCAAGATGTGTTCACTTCTACCCTGTAGAAACATGGCAAGTTCCCACAGCCTGCTGCTTTTGGCTCTTGCTCATCTCTTTCTTTTTTCCAAATTCACCAGGGACGCAGGGAAACCTAGTCCAAGGAACCTGTTCTTGGCCAACTCCATATGTTCCTTCACTTTCAGCTTGGAAGAAGAGTTTTGGTGACCATCCAGCACATCTCATTGGACACCATCACTCGAAGCTGACTTAGGATGACTGGAGCTTCCCTTCATCACCTGCAACTGGACTGCTATCTGGTTGTGTACCGATTTCTCTACCTACAACTCAATCTTCTGGTATATACCCGTTTTTTTTCAATCTTGTCATCAACCCGTCTGTCCCATTCAACTTATCAGTGTTAACAGATTGTAATGTTTTTATCTTCTACGAGATCTTTCCATTGATATGTCAACAGGTTGGGTTGTCTCCCTGGTCGAGTTTGGATCATCCGTGCACTCAGGCCCCTGGAGGCGTCAGGACCAACTTAACGAAAAAATTGACAGACTGGTGCAACCTAACGTTACGGTCAACACACAGTTAAGGTTCCCACAAGAGTCATCCAGATGTGGAAATGTATCCAGACGCTGTTCGTTTATTTTTTATTGTTTGTGTGTTTCAACCATGTAGTTTTCTTCAGAAGAAAGTGAATTTTTGGTGAAACTTTACCGAAAATTCAAGCAGAACTGTGGAAATAGTTCTTCTAAGGTGATTTAAGTGTGAATTTTCTTCGTACATGCACGTGACTCGAAACCAATCGATATCCATATTATAAACTGGATTTTGGTCAATCACTCCAACATAAGTTATTAATTGTGTGTCGTGGAAAGTTGGTTGGGTCAGTATGTATTCAGTTGATGATGGAGAAGAGTTTTTTTTTAAAACCCTTCATTTAGCTCACCTCTGTGGGATTGCGCAAACCAAGTGATTGAAATATGGTGGGGCATTCGTTCTGTAAATTTAGAATTCAAGACACAGTTTCAGCATTCAAGGATTGTTCTGATGTAGCTTGAATTTCAGGCAGCTTCGTATTTGTATTTTTAGAAAGTGAGTTATTCTGTAGGTTTTCCTCCAGTTTAACTTTAGGATTAGTTGCTTCTGGCTTTTCACACCACAATTTATATCCATTACGGCACATAAAACGTTTCATACTGCCACACTTCAAGCATGTCCAAACGATGTGTTTCTCACGTTTACCTGAAAGGAAAAAAAGGGTGGTTACAAAACTTTAATGTGTAAGCCCATGCAAAAAAAAAATTGGTTTACGGGCGAGGTTGCAAATTAAAGCGCAAGGCAACCAGGCATTTTATTTAATTTTTTTATTTAACTGCCCACATTTCTTTGACATCTACCAAGCTCAAAGCTGAAAGAGTATGCAGTCAGCCTAAAAAAGTATAATATTCTGCTATGGAGTAAACAAATGACACTCAAACTCAAAAAATGTCAATACTCATCACATCAGTATTGCGAATTTTCGATAGGCATTATCCTAAAATTAAATATTTTCAGGTAAGAGTGCGATAAAGTATATATTGGGGAGACACGCAAGGGCGTAGTTAAAAGAGTAAAGCAACACATGGAGGATACCCATAACAGAGTGGTTACCAGCAGAATCGCAACTCACAACATGGGCACTGCTCACAAGATAGCATGGGACAAAACATCAATCCTCCTAGTGTCCAATTCCAAAAATGACAGACACTTAAGGGGGTTAGAGTCAATTGCTATTGAACATGAGTTATTGGCAGGGCAACCCCTCATGAATCTCCATGGTCCATCCTTTCCTGCAATTAAATACCTCGTCAGCAGAAGATTTGGAAAACAACTCACCTTTAAATGGCATCCGCAGCTTAGAGATGATCATGGGCCTCCTAAATACACAGGGCCACAGACGCGTCAAGTTTGAATCGTTCTCGATTGAATTCAATCCATCTAAAAGTGCATACAATTATGTAGACTGTAGTTCACACATTTCTTGCTGCCTGACGAAGATAGGAGGACTGAAAATATTTAATTTTCGGGTAATGCCTATCGAAAATTCGCAATACTGATGTGATGAATATGGACATTTTTTGAGTTTGAGTGTCATTTGTTTACTCCATATTTCTATCACTCAAAGTAGAATGGTCAGATTCTTTGCCCCAATATTCTGCTAATGTGTTAGTTTTGTCATCTAGTATTACAAATGTTTTAGTTTTTTCTAAATACCTTCTTAGTGGTTTGAGCTAGAGGTTTGAAATTTTCACCATTGAAAAGCTCGTTTCGAGCCGATTAAAATGGTATACTAGAATGTCAAAAACGGTCAAAATTTGGTGAAAATAAGATTTGTAAGTGTTTGTAAGTGTATTAAGATAAAATACTTTGACCCGCGATAAATTAAGGCACCCGCACGCGCCTGTAAACCAAAAAATTAACTTTGCATGGCTTTAAATAAATTTTAAAAAATATATACAGCAAGTTCATTCAGTTATGCGATTGTTGAAATTACTGGCAGTACAACATACTGTACTGTAGCAATTGTTCTAGCTAGTCAAGAGTTTGGTAAGCCCAACACTATTACTTGACGGATAACGTAGTGGTTTACATAACGTAATACTGTTTACCATAATTCACAGCCAGCGTACTACGGCGAATGTGAATATCCAATGTGGGTCTCAAAAAGTAAAGTATTGCTGTCGTTCAAACAATTAGCCTAAGGGCCATTTACACAATGACTTGCCTTCGCCTTCTCGCAGCTAGAATCTGAAATTCCAACATGGCAGCAGTTTTAGCTCTGCCAGCTCGCAACGAAAACAATATGTGAGTTCTGAAGACACTGGGAAAATTGTTTCGTCAGGAGTAATTCTCTATGTTATTGTCACAGATTATAAGACTGCAAGCATTAACTCAAACGATGTCGGATTTAGCTAATCCAGGAAACGTTGTTACCATGCCAACGATACCTTTGCCATCGCAAATAAATTCAAGCTGCAAGAATGTAAAAGCGCACCCCTATTACCGTTGCAAGCTAGAAACTTCAATCCTCTCGCAACGGAAATAAAAAAAAACAAAAACTAAAAGCTTTCATTAATACAGATACTTTCATTTTGCCATTTATAAAAGCTTTAATATTTTCAGGAGGGGGCAAGGATAGATTTTGGAGGGATTGCTGCTCATCCATGCACAAAAGCTTTAATATTTTCGGGGGGCTGGGGGGAGGCACACCTGGGAGGGGGGTGGGCATGGAAAAATGTTGGGGCATTGCCCACCTATGTCCCCCTGTAGCATTACCACTGCTATGTTGTCTT
>JAHWFP010141839.1:0-31011 GCA_023313725.1 Lithobius niger | reverse complement strand
GTGGAAAATTGCTAACTTTGTGGTGACGTAATACTTGAACGTTCCCCATTCATGAAGGACTATACACTCTAGCAACCTAGCTGAAACGTGTGAACAACTAAATTTCGATATGCTCCAATCTACTTTACTTACAGTCACTGCATACAGGACAGAAATGTGTTAAGACAAATGCAAATCAAGACCTTTTAAGGTCCTTGATCCTACTGTTTTGAAAGTTGAGTGCACCTTGTTTGTAAGTGCATTCTGTAATAAATAGTAACTTGCATTTTCTCCTTTATAAACATAAAAGTAGTCTAGTGAAGTAAATTACTCACTCCGCATCCGTACTCTTGCTGTAACTCCCGGGATTAGAAGAGCACTACACATTTTACAAATGGTCCTCTTGACATTTGGATCGCTAAAACAATAAAACATTTCAACACTTTTAGCTTTAATTAGTTTGCGTACAAGTTCAGGTACTTGGACAAGATTTTGACTGGCTAACCCGAGATGTAATAGGACTTACACAACTGGAAATTCAATTCCCCCTCAGCCAGTCTGACATTTAAGTCAAAAACCGCAATGTAAATAGGTTTGCATCTGTATTTATCTATCACTCTTCAAGCCCATTTGTCTTCCGTCCTGTTTAATACTAACGGGATTTTAAAAGACATCCCTCTATAGTCTGTTTTGGTAGCGAGATTCATTTACGAGCAAAAAACAAAGCTACATAATAGGCAAAAAAAATCGCATTATTCACCATCAAAATTTAATTTCTTTGTTTAGATGTTAATATGTATGGGATTGGGGCAACCTTTACCATGTCGGTCGCCACTCGCCAACTGGCTAGGGAAATTGAGCAGTTCCCGACTTGATTTATAGCGCTACTTGCCAAAATGGTGACTGACTAACAAACTCTGATGCTCAAATTGTTGTACCTCGGGAACCGTACTAACTAGAAACAAGCGGTATGTGGTGTTGCATGCATAATTAAAATCTTGGCTATCCTCCCACGCATGCAATACTGCTACCAGCCTCTTTACCTGATTGGAATGTCAGATTGTTGCAAACAATATTTAAACATCAAGTAGTAGCACAACTGCTAAAATTGTGTCTACATGGCGAGGAGGTAATTGATAATGGCGAGTGAATTTTAATGTCTACTGGCCTAATGACGAGTGCGACACAATTCACATTCATGAAGGTTGGATTTGAGGGCTACCATTAATACAATGCTGGTAAAATCTCAATAATACACAGATTTAGTAGCTTTGTCTCCTCAATCAAGGATAGCTTAAGTTTTTAATGTGACTTCATGCTGTATTTAACTCAGGACTGATTAAATTACGAGGCTACACGTTGCATTTTCCGGGAATTAGTATTGAAATGTGTAGTCACGATGAGTTGTTACTGGCCAGAACGACACAGATCTGGCCAGAACGACACAGCTGAGCAATACAGTATGTGCAAATCCAGAGCAATTCGATGAATTATAAGCTTTTGTTTAGACTTGTTAGTAGCAATTTCAAAACAAGGAGTAGCAATTTATCTTACACTTTCATTAAGCTCTTAGTTCCAATCTTCATCATCATATTGCTGTAAAACCGTGAGAGTTCGGCATTTTTTGGTTGAATTCCCAGTACAACATGGCTGGCCTGGAAAAAAAATGTGAATGAATTGATGGAAAAAAATATTTTGGTTATGGTGAAGCACCCTACAAATGCTATAGTCAGGTCGTCAGGAGAATGACTCGACACACTTTCGAATACTGTTTTGCCTGCGAGATAGGTGCACCTTGCTTCGCAGCGAGCTCAAACATGGCGTGAGTTCAACTTCATTTGGAAAGGGTGGTGAAACTATGCAAACTGAAGCCCATGATTTAATCATATTTTTTTTTTGTAGATGGATGCAAGCAAACGGCAACCTTCTTTTCTGTTGCAATCGTAGTGTAAGGCTGGAGAATGTGTAAAAACCCTGTGGCAGAAGCACAGCGACTGGTGACGCTACGTCGCAGTACGGCTGGCTGTGTTGCAGTACGATTTATCCTGCCTTTTTTCTTTCGTGATTTTTTTGCGATAATGTCTCCAAAAATCGACCGATTTTGATGTTTAAATACACCATTTAAACTGTATCTTCGAAAGCTTTTCAATGGTGCTATTCTCAAGACGATAGATTGGGTCGCTCTCAAGTTGTTTAGCAAAAAACGACCGACAAAGAATCTTGAAAAAAAGTTCTTGCAAGAAACTTGTTCATGAATCGCAATGAGCCTAACTGAAAATTTGCATAATGCGAAATTCCACTTTCATCCCCTGCCTGCAGACCACAGCCACCCTCCCTTTCGATTGTAAAAAGCGTATCGTAGACTGGCTGAAATATTCTGCTTCCATGTGTAAATAGAGACCCAGGAAACAAGGTTTTGTTTTACGCATTCTTCTCGGTGTGACAGTCATCGGGGTACCTTGTAGACATCAAGGTAGTAACATCAAGTCATTCTCTGCCTGGCCCGAGTTTAAGAAAAAGGCCTTTGTTGGTTTCACATAAAAACATTCTAGATTTTGCAGTGACGTGTGTAGCCATAGGCTCCATAAAAATAACAGGATAACTAGAGGCAAGAGAGACGAGAGAGAGCCTAAAGAGAGACAAAGTTCGATTTATGGCCCGTATTTATTATTGATAAACTGTCTAACACACCACACTCATTGCTACTAGAATACTGGCTTGGGACTGCTTCTTCTCCACTCTTTTCCTAAGGCATAATCGGCACGTTGTGCGATGCTTCATCACTGTTACAGATTTTTTTTGCATTACTGTATCTTCTTTTTGCGAAAATTACAAAAAAAAAAAACTAATCGATTTTGATGCTCAAATACACTATTAGGGATGGGTCGGTTTCATTTTTTTGACTTCGGTTCCGGTTTCGGTTTTCACCCCCACAAAACCGCTGTTTCGGTTTCGGTATCGGTTTTTGCCACCATCCACCCCAAGCAGCTATTTATATATATTTTTTCCTGTAACAGTAGTAATACTGGCTTCTAACTCACTCCTGTTTTCACTTTCAGCCACGTGATAGACCATGGGCCTGCAGCTGTGGCACCATTTTCCTGTATTTTCTTTTTAATGACTAGGAGCTTTGTTGTCATTTATACGTAGAAAATAATAATTATTTTACAAAAATAAGGAAATCAAATAAATTTTTGATTTTTCTAACACCGTACAAAAAACCGACACAAAATCCGTATCGGTTCCGTTTTTCACTAAAAACCGAAAATTCGGTTTCGGTTTCGGTTATTGACTCATCCCTATACTCTATATGAATTAACTTACCGAGAACGTTTGAATGGAGGGCTATTATGAAGACGACAGGTTGAGTCATTCTAAAATTATGTAGCCTATCAAAAACTAAAAAAAAAATATTTTGAACATGGAAATTACTGCTCACTTTCAAGTAATTTCAGTAAGCCTAATCGTTTATTTTGTGACTAAAAAAAAGTAGACCTATCCTGAAAAAGACAAGTGAACGCTAGGGATGTAAGTATTTGAAAAATGTGAGGCCGAGAATGCAACTTGTACTCAAATTTGGCTTGTTCCTCGCATCCATACTCGAAAAACTTTAACTGGCCAAAGTGTGATAACTAACCCAATTTTTGACCGATTTTGACAGTCCAATATGTTTCAGGTCCAAAACCTTTCCGGAGCTTTCTGGTGGCGTAATTAAAAGCCAGCATAGCAAACCGTTTTGGAGTTAGCCTGTATAATAAAACTGGAAAATCATTTCTACATATTCAGTTAACCCTTTAACGGTCACTATGACATCCAATAATTTTTTTTTAATGTAACTTTGTCAGTTGTGGGATTCGAACCGGTATTCAGTTGGTTTGGAGATGACAACCTAACCACTGGACTGTGCTTGCCCGCTATGCTCGGGGTCCCCGGGGACCCCTCACATATCTTGGGCGTGCATTTGGACTCTGTTTTCTCACTGACTTGTCAGCTGTATGGCAACACATTCGGTAAGGGGTTAAGCAACATGTTTGTTATTATCCAAACAAACGTGACCTGTGATCTACTGTATAGTATAAGTTAATTATCTTGCGTTGCAGCTGGCTTCCCCACTGTCTGCTGAGGCCAGCTGCGGCCTAAGAAGCCGGTCCGTCTGCTTTCGGAAGAAGGTGATCGCTTATCACTGAAAATTAAAAGAACGTTTGTCGTTTGATCTTCGAGTGTGGTATAGTGCAATTTTTTTCCCTCAGATGTCTTCAATTTACTACTGTAAATGCCGATTACTGGTGTTTCTGTCTACTTCTTTTACTTATTCATGGCCTGCGTCTAGCTTACACCAGGAGCGTCATAAAGACATTGTCCATGATAATATTACAGCATGTTCCACCTCTCGTTCTTGTTTGCGACTAGTCTTAACTATTTTCTGGGATACGCTGAATAGGTTTTAACTCAGTAGGTAGTGCATAACTATTTCTCGGGCTACAATTAGTCCATGCATGTAGCTCCTCTGCATGAAAGTGTTCCACGAGTGTTAAGTAGTTAGCTTCTTCAAGCCAAGGCAATGTGGGGTATATATCACGTGTTTCGCCAATTAACTAAATGGCAGTTCACTCGCCTGCTAGAAATTTCCTTTAGCCTTTAGAGGTGCTCTTGAGAGCCTTTAGCGGTGCTCTTGTTAAAAGAAAAAAAAAATATTCTGGCGTTATTGGAAAGAATCAACTGGCCTTTACCTGGAAAACGAAACTCGCAGACGACTTTGTGATTAGGGGTGGACTATGAAGCAATAGTTTACAACAGGGACACTCTCGTAAGACGTGTATAGTTTTAGCACTTGGTTTAAGTTAACAGGTCCAGTTCCACATAGGACCAACCCAACCAACTCAGGATCTCTGCCCAGATAATTAGGCCTATTTTTTGCTTTTTTTCCCCCCAAAACATATAACACTTGGACGTGGATGGTGGTCCCTAACGGAACTGGCTGCGTTTACCTCCCGGAAAAGAACATCTTACTTGATATAAGAAATTCATACGATGGAATACTTCAGTGTCCTTGCTTTTACCCATTTTGTTCACGCATTGAACTGCAAAGGGATAAGCAACCCTCACACATAAGACCATCGGTCACAGACTACAGCGTGCGACATTTCACCAGGCAACCGACACGCGTATATCCTTTTTTTTACATGGATACTGACTTGATCCCAAGCGTCACTACGAAAATTGTGATTTTCTATTTTTTTTTTAGTTTTTCAAATTACGTGACCCGCTCGCTTCGTCTAAACATATGATATCAGAAACCCGCAGCCAAAAACCTGTCCGGCAATAACCTGTCCCGGCAAAACTTGATCTGGCTGACGCCTGAAATCCGAATCGTCGCGTGGGTTCCCGACCGTGTAAAAAAGGATATTTGCAGCCAGCACAGAGAACAAACTTACCAACAACAGAACTGTACCGAAACGGCATTAAGGACGATAACGCATTTATACGCTTCTGCCCCAACCCACTCACCTAAGTAAATAAAAGGTTCGTTTAACGTAACAAATTTGTGCGTCAGAATTGATAAGATCTTGGAATTGGTCAAGTTCAAAAAAGTGTGAGGAATAGAACTGCGCCATCTTGGGCTCATTACCTAATGCTTCAAGGAAGGGGTTTTTATCTGCCGTGATAGCTACGCTAATTAGCATCCAGGAAACGTGAAATGCGCGAATACTGTAAAAAAAATAAAAAATAAAACACTTTGTTTAAAAAAAAAAAAAAAACCTGTTTTGTTTTAGAATTGTCACTTATGGCGCAGGCCAGGCTTAAAAAATATTTTGATGTATCAAGCGTTTTATTAACTTCGGTTTCCCGCCAAATCGCTTAAGCAGACGATATTTCATCGCGTATACAGGTACTCAACAATTCATCATCACCTTTCTCTCCCATTGGTTGAAACTGTTCTTTAAGAACGCTTTATTGTCAGTCCATCATAATTTTATTCATGCACTGAAAAACTTGCGTGTTGAATAATTTTCACACACTGTCTCCGACCTCTGGAAGATGTAACAACAAGCTTCGAGGCGAAGCCAATTACTAGTCTGTACTGTTGCATTCGGCGACATAACTAAACCGTGGACAGTGGCCGGCCGGCGTGGACAAATTTACGGAGGGAGCCGAACATAGGAGTGGAGGGTCTGGGGGAGTGCTATTGTAGCTCCCCCACTGGGGTCGCTAGAAGTATTCTGGAGGAAATCACAGCTCTTTTACGTTGGTTTCGTCCTTTTTGTTTCCTTTCGTCCATTGTTGTATTCTGTACAAATACAACAATGGACGAAAGCAAAGTGAAAATGGACGAAAGCCAAAAAAAAAGCACGAAACCAACGTAAAAAAGGCTGTATTTAGCGGTATAACATTGTTGTTGGTTTGCTTTGGTTCGGGGGGAGGGGGGTCGAGAGGCTGACCCCTCTTCTCCTCCCCCCCCCCTCGCTCCCTCCCATCCGTGCCGCGGTCGCAGAGTTACAAACTTGGTAGTAGCTTATAATGATTAGTCTAATGCATGTAGTTGATTGTTGCATGTCTTGCGTAATCGAAGCTCATGTATTATTTAACCATTGTTAATCGATTCCAATGTGCTTCTTCGGCAAACAACGGAAACAAAAGATTGTCTCATCATCACCCAACAATTGAATATTTATACATAAAGACTAGAATCTCCAGCTGTGGCTGTTTCATAACCACCCCCCCACCCCCCATCCCCATGTTGCAAACGGAGCATCAGAATTTTTAGCCCAGCTAGCTGACCGTTTCATAAAACAACCTCCTCCCCATCCCCCATGTTTGCAAAAGATACATCAAAAACGACTCGTATGCTCAATTATTTTTAGCTGGCTAGTAATGAACGCTTATTGAGTGATCGAACCCATCTGAGTATTTTTGGGCGTTTGAATATTTATCCAAGTTTCCGAGTTTCACTTATCCTTTAATTTTAATGTTGCAGCGGTTTATGCTTCGTTTAAACAATTATTTTTAGCTGGGTAATGAACGCTGATTGAGTGAGCAAACACGTCTGTGTATTTTTGTGCATTTGGGTTATTTACTTCCTCGGCACGCCTGCATTTCATGTACATCATTCAAAACATGCGATTCGTTTGTTAGTTTGCTCTTTTGTTCGTCTACTCCTCCAGAAGTAAGCCCCCTACGAAGTTGACAGTAAATGAAAGCTTGTGGGAAGCAAATCGAAAAACTCATTGAAAAGGTTTATAGTTTACATGGAAATTACTCGCTTTGCTCGCTCAATCCATGCACGTCCGTGTTTCTGAAATGAAATGAAAACTTCAATAGCACTGTAAGTCTTTAAATTCCTTTGATTTAGTAATGATTTTGAGATCCATACGTCGTGTTTGTGTTACTTCGTAGTGATGCAAAACATTTCGTCCGTTTTAAGTTTTTTTTTTTTTTTATTATCACTAGATAGCCCCTTATATGGCTAATTTTAAGAATATTCCAAGAAGTAATGACAGCGAAAGTAACGGTTGTTTTAA
This sequence comes from Lithobius niger, assembly GCA_023313725.1. Classification (NCBI taxonomy): domain Eukaryota; kingdom Metazoa; phylum Arthropoda; class Chilopoda; order Lithobiomorpha; family Lithobiidae; genus Lithobius; species Lithobius niger. The sequence goes on along the minus strand of JAHWFP010141839.1, from coordinate 23,512 downwards.
GAAATATATTCTTTTTGAATCTAACATTTATTTGAATGCACGCCCTATTGTTGAAGGAAACTTTCCATTCTTATGTATTCCTATTGTTGAAAGTCCCCCGAAATTTGCAAGGGCCTTAGGGCTTCGGGTAGATGAGCAGGCGTGGTTAACGCTCGTTAAACCCTTTGAAACCCTTTTTGAAATATGCAAGAATAGCAGAGCTTTCCTATACGGTATATCCCCATTGTTAAACGTCCACTGATATTTCTAAGAATAGCAGAGCATTGTTGTGATTTTCCGTTTGCAGTCGCCCAAGCTATCATTAGAGATACAGGGTTAAGAGAGATGTAGAGGACTAGATCCCGTTTGCATGAAAATATTTTGACTGGAAAAAAACATGACGTCATCAGTACTGTGCCTCTTTGTTGAAAACACAGTTTGAATCATTACTTATACAGAAAATTCCGTTTGACAGACATACAAACAAAGAAAAGACATAAGATTATCGAGATTCCTACTGCGGACATACACACACAAACAAGCAAATATATATATATATATATCTTAGTCATATAGATTTTGGGATAAAGTTTCATTTGGAAGGTCAATGTTTGTTCAGGCTAACCTTCTATCTGATTAGTTTTCCGAAATGTAATTTCTTTGATCCCAAGAGCATCACAAAATCGTCGGATGCTGTACTCAAATATGCAGAAAACTGCTCAGGACGTCATAGTTTTATCTGGAAAAGTTTGTTCAGGCATAATAAATTTTGCATGAGCAACGTCATGAGGGCCAAAAAAAAATGTTGACTTTATTTTTGTAGTTTCATTCGCGTATTTGATGGTCATAAAATTAAGTTACAGCGACGAACATAGGTCTAACGGAAGTGCAAGTTAGCTACCTTTAATTTGGTCCTACTCCCATCTTTGTAGGAGCCTTGGATCAAGAGGAGTAGACGTACACTCACTCACTCACACACGCTCATCATACTTTTTTAATGATGTAGATGAAAAGGACGAAACAGATAGCAATAAACATTATAACACAAAAACATCTTATATTGAGCCAATAATGGTACACAATAAATATGTATACAAACTTTAAAGCATATTGTTCCAGAAATCTTTGAAAAAAAATATTAACAAAGAAATGTCACTATGTGAAGAATTGAACAAATTGGGGAATTAAAGAGGAAAGTTTAGAGGTGGCTGATTTCAAATCAAAGCCTCAAATAAAGCCTTAATACACAAAAAGAAATAAAAGTAATTATTTCACAGTCACTACTGGACTCGTGATGATTCAGGAACGAGGATGTCATAGGTATTCTTGAGGCACACTGATGGCACACTGATGGCACACCTCGTAGCAGTTCTAAACAGCATGGAATGGGATACAAATCTTTTGTCCACACTGGCACACTCCTATCGTGAAAGACTGCGCTTTGCCCGGCAGGAAAATCATTGTGGGAACACAAATCATAGACGTGGAATATGTGTGAAAATGATTAATTAAAGAAGGTATAATAGCGAAGTGTGTTTATAAGGGTTTGTTTATACGTTAAAATCCTGGACAAAGATTGTGACCAACCTTGCACAATTCTCTGTTAATTATCTACGTACAGAGCTAGTATGGTACAATTCATGTGTAATTACCTATCTACAAAACTAGAATAGTGCAATTCTCTGTTAATTACCTATCTATAAAACTAGAATAGTGCAATTCTTTGTAAATTACCTATCTAAAAAACTAGAATGGTACAATTCTCTGTTTATTACCTATCTGCAAAACTAGGATGGTGCAGTTCTTTCAGAGACGACGCTAAGGGGGGTGGGGGGGCCTCGCCCCCCCACATTTTTGCCCCCCCCCCCCTGCCCCCCCCCCCACTCATCGGTTCAAAATAAAACGTATAAACGAAGAAAATTCTGGTTATTTATTAAGAAAACTACGTTAGTTTCTTTCTAAGTGACAAGAAGGACTTGAGGTTACACCAATAGAGCCCAGTTGTTTACTGTGAGAGTTGAAAGATCATCTTTTTTACAGCTGGATTTAAAAATGTTCCCAAAAAATAGGCTGTGAAACAGTTAGAACGTTCGGTGTGAGAAAGAATTACAAGAGTGTTATTTTGAATTTTTTTGGGGGGGGGGGGGGGGGCGCTAAAGTTGAATTTTTCGGTTCGCCCCCCTGGCTAAAATTGCTGCCCCACTGCCGCCTCCCCAGTAAGGTGATTCTAGCGTCGTCCCTGAGTTCTTTGAAATTACCTATCTTCAAAACTAGAATTGTACAATTCTCTGTTAATTATCCATCTATAAAACCCTTTCACATTGTCAGACTTGTCTGTCAGTGGCCACCACGAGATGCAAAGTCCCAGTGTGGGACGCAAACTGTATGTAAGCAACGTAAGCAATAAGCACTACCGAGTGGTTGCAGTGGTCCGCCATCAGCCAAGTGAATGCTGGGTAGAAATCCACGACTGACCAAGGGGCACATGGGACTTGTTATTTGACGCATTCTGATGACGTGAAAGAGTTAAGTAGTTACCAGTATTAGGAGAAAGTTAACATTTTTTCCTGCCCCACTATGAAAGCATTCTTACTTTGGCATCCTTTTCTTTTTCTTTTTCAGCATCGTAACCATCAACATTTCTTTTTTACCATAATGGAGGTTGAAAACTTATCTGAATCACTTGAAGAACCAACAAAACCCTCAACGACGCCCGATGTAGAACCGCCTAAAACAAGGTAGGGAAAACATGGCAATGTACTTAGGTCTAGTAATAATTTCTTGATAAATTTTGAACATTTCTAATTGCAATTTCACGGGGGGTGGGAGCGGGGGATCAATTTTACAGATCATTTACAAAGAAAAGACTGGTTTCGGTAGGCTAAAATGCAGAAACTACTGCTTGTTTGGGGCCTCATTCTACTGAATTTTAGGCAGTTGATCACTTGATCAACTCTCATTAATAGGCCTAAATTAGGGTGCCTAACATTAAGTATAATAGAGCCCAAACAAGCAGTAGTTTCTGCGTTTTACCTTGCTGATACCAGCGCTGCTTTATGCTTGTTAAAAAATAACATGTACTACTCCGGCTAATGTTCTGATCTTGATAAAATGCGATGACAATATTTGTAGAGTTCGAAACAGTTAACCCTTTAAGCCTCTTAAAACACCAACGGTAAGAACTGAGCCTCCACTACCTCTGGCTGCTTGGTCATTATGTGTTTAATTACAAACATTTTAAGAAATTCCTGAGAGCCGGGATCATCAGTACAACACTGCACAGAATACCAGCAAGTGTTCATCTCAGGAGTTACCCAGAGTAATCGGGTATTACCATCACACTGAATGCTCCATACTGTACTTGAGGTTATCATTCACAATGAATATTCACCGGTTTTCTTATGAGCACCATTAATGTTATCAGTGTGGAAAAACGACCTGAACGAATCACCGAGTGGGAGTTTACTTATCGGTTGTTGTTGTTTTTTTTTTAAAGGAAATTTCTTTGAGCCTTAAGTCAGCCGAAGCAACTGAATGCTTGTATGGCTGAACCGGCTCAATTTTGAACATTACCAGACTTTTAGAGAAGAAGAAATATCTGGTAAAGGGAGGTGCCAACCCGGGGATTCGATCCGGGAAACCTCCGATCATCGTAGGGGCCGAAAGAATGTCCAGAATTGGCCAGAATAATTCCCATAGCCGCTGAAGGAGCATGGTAGCCTCTCACGCTACCCTGGCCGGCAGTCCTGGCGGGGACTTTGCAAAGGTCCCCTTTCCAGGGGTTCGACCAGATCCGCAAACCACCAGCAACCAGGCTGAGCTCTCTCACAACTCAGCCACGATGACCACTAGCATCTGATGACCACGATGACCACTTGTTGAGTAGCATTAGTTCAGCAAGTGGTATTTTAGGTCCCATAAATACGTATCTTGGTCATTAGCGGGGTTCAACACCGCATCCGCATGGCTGGCGACGACTTAGCTGTGGTTGCTCACAGTGTTGCTAGGGACTCCTTCAAATCCATGGTTTCGAGTTTGGGTTTTTTTAAAGTTATATTCGTGCTTTTTCTTGCTACAAAGTCTAATGATGTGAAAGCGGTATATTTCCTGGTTATGTCTGGGGCACTTAGCGTAACAATTTTTTCTGTTGGTTATTAAAACTTCATTGTTATGACATTTTGTATGGGGCAACATATAAATATTAAGCTCAAGGATTGATTTAGGGATGAATCTAAACCTATTGTGATGAGTCTCGGTGGCTAGTTATCCTGTAGTGACGTATTCCAGACACGGAGTGAGTTATCCTAAAGCACCCCGAACCAGTGAGGGAAAGCTGGTGACATTACCAAACACTTGATAGGATGAATATAGCTAAGGCTGTATCGAACGAGAATTTTTCAGCCAAACCGACCTAAACCGAACAAACCTTAAATAAGCCGAACACCGAACACTTCCGAACCGAACAGAAATGTACCAACCCAATCTATCTTAAACTAAAATGTAAAAGAACTCAGTTCACAAAGATTCATCAAAGCACAAGTTTCTTAACAAATGTAGGTATTTTCACATGGACTTGTAAGTCCATAGATGTTGAAACTCTGTTTAAACATAAAAAAAAATCTCCACTACTTTTATATTTTTCCTTATAGCTTCTGAACCGTTAGAGCTAGGAACTTGTGGTATGGACCAACAGAAAGCTGGCGAAAAAACCTTCAAAATGGTATATTCATACATCAAAATCCGTCGATTAGAAGTGAAAATATGTTCGGTTTGGTATTTTGCATTTGAAAGACCGAACACCGAACCGAACCGAACCCCCTCTGTTCGGCCATGTTCGGTTCGGTTCGTTCGGTTCGGTACAGCCTTAAATATAGCTATGAAACATTGAACGTTATGTTTTTCATTTTCTTGTCGAAACTTCGGATTTGTTATACATCGCTGGGATATAGACGTCATATTTTTAATGTCTCGAACTTGAACAAGATTTTGTTAAAGAATACTGCCCGACATGAAAGCAAGCTACAAAGTTCTGGTCTATTTTATTAACATTTATTTGCCTTATGGCCGATTTCAGTGATATCTCCAAAAGCCTTTCTACTACGTTGGACGTAAGCAACCTCAAAACTAAAGACGCACTCAGTGAAGCACTGGAAGAGCTAGTAGAACAAGTTAATACGAAGCGAAAACGGGATGAAGTATTACTTGCCGATTATAAGAAAGCTTTAGAAACTGAGGTGTGTATTTAATAAAGTTAGGGTAATGTTGGTATCATGTTGCAGTTTCTAAGCCAGTGGCGTAACAAGGTTTCCGGTGGCCTTGGGGCAAGATATTAGAATAGGTACTACCATGTTTATTTTGGTTCTTTTGGGGCCCTCTTAGCTGTCCCGGGGCCCTTGGCCCTGGAGCAGTTGCCCCGGCTGGCCCAATGGAAGTTACGCCACTGTTCTACCCTTAAGGAGTTAAGGTATTAAAGTGGCACTATCACCAATGGAAAGTATGAAGAATCAGGCAACATCTAACACTATCTAGTACTATTTAGCACTTGCTTGCACCAAGCGAAGGACTGAATAATGGCATTTCTTTTAATGAAAGAAACAAGCAACAGTCTCCTTAAATATTACGTGAGAATTTGGTAAGTCCTTGTGCACCTGGGAGCAGGCTGTAAATGTTCACAATACCACTGCCGCTAGATGGCACCATGGTATTTTCGTTTGTGTTCAATCGGTGATAGTGCCACTTTAAACAGCTCTACCTTCCCTGCATTTCTGATTCTTATACTAAAAGCAGTCTTAATGGCTCGGACAGCGATCCAATATCGGCTTAAACGACTCATCATGATCAAACAGAAACATACGGTTCTCTATATCCACTGTATTGCTAAGTCAGAAGCATCTACATTGGTACACGAATTGGTTTAGTAGAGGTCGCCACATGTCTGGTTAGAGGGTGTGCCACGAGGCTAATTTCAGGTCCATTGCTTTTCAACAATAGGTGATTATTGAAAAAAACGTTACCTCGGTCTCTTTACTTATGCTGTGAAACGTAGTACTTACAGTAGAATACGTTCTGCCAAAATTGGTCCAAGCTTCCAGTTACAGAATCTTGCTAATTTTTCTGTGAATTTTCGACTATTTCTACGAATAATCTTCTTCAGGTGAAATCAAAAGACTTGCACAAAACGGCCACCTCCTCTCACCACCGTACCTTACACTCCCACAACTTTTGAACCTCCCACTTCTTCTTCCACTAGTGGGAAGCTTAGACTACTTCTCCCACTACTGGGAGATTCAAAAGTTGTGGAAGTGTAAGGTGCGGTGGTAAGAGGGGGTGGACTTTTTGTACAAGCCTTTTGACTTGGCCTGAAGAAGGTTATTTGAAGAAATAGTAGAAAATTCACAGGAAAGGAAAAGTAGCACAATTCCGTAACTGGAATCTTGGACTAAGTTAGGCAGAGCATATTTCATGTAAGTACTAACACAATAAATGTTAAAAATGCCAAACAATCTCAAAGTATACTACAAAATATCAACAGACAACCATTCGTTTATAAGATATGCTATCAAACAACCAAATAGATCAACTGTGGCGTGGGTACGATAAGTGTCGGTTTCAATTGTGGGTTACTTGGCACCCATGCATTATTGCTGCGCCGTCTGATGTTAGCACGGCATACTTAAATTTGTACTCCTTATAATGATTACCCACCCACGCTTCCCCAATTTTCACGAGTTCATGATTGAGAAGAGGCCAACAGCATTTGCAGTATCGAGGAACTGTTGCTAATAAGGTAAAATTTCCATCTAAACAATAAAATGTCCATCCATATTGACTGCTTCTCAGCAGTGCATTGAAGTTTAAATGCATGCCATAGTGAGGAATCGTAAAATCTAGGACTTTCGGTCTTTGCCCTTGTAGTTGTTGCTCTTATCCTTCAGGTGTTTTTACCTCATGTTTATTCTGCATTTGTATCCACACAAGCCCTGCCTGGCTTACCAGAACTTATGGGAACATTTCACGCTTGCATTTCACATTTGCACTCCTGCTATTGTTAATGAAGTCTTTGGTCTGTTATTGCCTTAATGAAGATGAAATTTAAATTGTTTAAATGAGTTGCCCCATCGTAAGGCATTATGGCAATATCAGAAAGAACACCAAAGGAAACATACAGAATTCAACAAGATAACATCAAAACAAGAAGGAAATTGCTACCTTGTAGTTTACAAATGTTGTCGAGCTTCTCCTCTCTACGGGCATCTCACGGTGCCCTGGATAACTCAGACGGAAAGGGTGTTGAGGAAAACACAAAACACTTAACGCAGAAAGCATATTTACAAGCTCGATAACACACTTGCGCTTCTTACACTGTTCGCGCCATTTTGTCCTTCTCTACACCGATTTCCGCTTATGATAACATCAATACAGATTGGCGGTGAAGCGTTGCTATGGAGATAGGTTCCTGGCAACCGCTCTGGAGGGCGATTGTGGGCAAAGCGTTGGGAAGGGGTGGATGTAACGCTACAATGTGTCATACAGTGTGTCGATTTCCTTTTTGCACTGGTTCTGCCCGAAAAACTGACGAATTAGTTGTGTAAGTAACACCACCAAGAAGCGCATTCATTCCATTCTTGAACTGAGTGGAATGCCTGAGAACTAGAGAAAAAAATCTGAAGAGACCACCACAAGGCATCCAGCTTTTTTGAATAAAAAGTTCAGAACTCGGCTATAACCTAACAGTAGCATCAACTAGTAGCATCAATTAACAATCTCTCCGAAAAAAACAGCTCAAAGAAGGTACCAATTTCCCTAGACAGGGCAGCATGGTACGGTCTGATGCCAGTACCGGGATTTGCTATCATAACCACGCACTAGGATTTGCGAGGATTTTGTAAAAGTCAGATGGCAGCGTGTTTAGAAACGTTCTGCACCTGGAACTGTTTACAAAAGATAACAAAAGATATGACTCTCCATTAAGTACACAAGTTGGACCCTATAACTTACGAACCATGTCACGGTAACTTAAACCCTGACAGGAAGTGTCCATGTACAGACGCACACGTGGGGCAAATGCCACAAATACAGCGTCCACAGCCAGATGGGCAGGACAAGTTCCCAAAACAAATCTGGGAAGGTAGGTCATGCAATGACAACTGGTTTTCAAAAATGCCCAGTTCCCTGTTCTACTTCAAATTGAGGAACCAGTAGAATAACTTGGCTCACCATGCCCGTATGGGTTCCAGAACTACCACAGAAACGAGGAATTCAATGAACCCAAAAAATGATCAATTGACATCACTCGCCGTTAGAGAAAGTCCTTCGTACTGTCTCCCCAATCATGCTACCAATTGCAATGAAAGCGCCACAGTGAACCGAGTCAAGCTGAAAGCTGATCACAGAAACACGAACTGGCGCGATATTTTGGCTAGCTGAAGCCGAGACCTACCTGGTGCAAAAGGTAGTAGGTATCCTGCAGCCTAACGAAGAGCCATAATTGACAAATTTCAACAAAACGCTGAAAAAAATTACCGCTCACTTTCACTTGATTGAAACCAAGACAACAGCTTTGTCCAGCGAATTTTTGATAGCTTGAGCTGCTATCTTCTTTGGGCCTCAAGGATATAGCTCGCACTTTCTACATTTTCCACTCCAGTTTGATGAACTATCGTCGAACTGGAGTAGAAAATGTAGAAAAGTCCGAGCTAGACCCTTGAGGCCCGAAGAAGATAGCAACTCAAGCTATCAAAAATTCGCTGGACAAAGCTGTTGTCTTGATTGTGAAAGTGAGCGGTAAATTTTTTCCAAGTTTTGCTGACATTATGGCGTTTCATAGTACGAAAATTAACGATGTTTTTAAAGATTGACAAATTATGTGCGTTAGCAGTGCGAGAATTGGATAATCAGACATCAGGCTTGGTGTGTTGCCAACCCAAAAGAGTGCCCCATGAGCTAGATACAACTCCCTGGTAAATACAAAGTGGAAGAAGTTGCAGATGTATGGAAAGTAATGGACTGCGCAAGTCGGCGTACTTCAGATCCACCGATGCCGTGAACTCCTGAGGGTCAGCGTCTTTGTTTGAAAATAAAAACCTTAGAAACTTGTAGAGAAAATGGAAATAAACAAGACTCACCCATCATGTTTGAGGTGAAGAGTGGCCTGTAAATCTATGCCGTTGACAGGCATTATACCCATGGAATGCTGCCTCCCCCATGGACAAAAAAATTAAAAACACTCGAAGTTTCTCACGTTCAATCCTAGCTTCAGCCAATCCCTGTGCATTCGGGAATAGAAGGGCACCAGAAACGTACTCGTCCTCATATCGATAGTGATATGTAAACATTCCTAGGTATTTCCTAGCAAAATTCTCTCTTCATCCCGAGCTGTTAAAGTTGACTAGTTCCCCTTTTTTTTCCACGACGTTGGCCACCTAAGGAAGCAAAGCAGAAGTTGTGAACACGTATGACGTGTGGCGTAACCTCTCACCCACCCCGAAGGTGAGGAAGATCGAAGACCTAATCCAAACATTGAGCCTGAGTGAATTGGAACCACAAGCTAGGGCACCAATTGAAAAATTCCTGAAGAGTTTGGCACTGTACGAGATCGACATGACGAGTACAGAATTTAAAAAAATTTTAAAGGATGCCTGTCGACCCCAAGTATGACCTTCACTTTTTAACACCATGTGCAGCTCCTGCAATGCCGACCGGTAATCAGCCCCCCCCCCCTCTCAGACTGAACCTGAAGCATCTCAGTCACTATTATGGATTGCACAGACTCAAACTGCTCAATCAGTTTCTCTCAAAACTTCGAAGCTATGGTAAGGTGCTTCGCTTGGTGAAAGGGAATCGTCTGAAGTTGGGTAGCCACCACAGGATGCCGTTCTGGCACAGCAGCCGAGCAGGCATCTAAACGGCTTCTGGCTTTCCAGTTGAAGGCATAAGTATGACAAATAATTGACTCTTTACGAAGGATGAGTGACTGATTTAGCGCAGTCCAACTCTCAGCAATCAACACAATGCTGCCAGCCACTACAGCAAACCTTGGTACTAGCAACATATTGAGCTGAATGATAAATTTACAGCAGTGTGTCTGGGATTGGGTTACATTGGGATGGAAACACTCCAAAGCGGAAAGATTTTCTGACAAATGCCCCAGAGTGCATACCGTTGAAGGTGCCAATCACCACAATATGCTTTACTGGCTGGATAAGGTAGCCAAATGACTGATTTGAGAGCCAGAAACCATAAGCTAGACAAAGTATGGCAAGTGCTAGAAAACTCTAGTTACAGTAGTGCTGCAGACTTTTCCAGGACCATGGAGCAGACCTGAGCGACCACACCAGATGAAGCTGCTGTATTCAACTACTTGAAATCCTGTGTTGAAATACAAATTCCACAGCAAGTTTCGAAGACTTGGCTAACTGAGAAAATTTATTGACACCGGCGTACCTGAGCCTTTCTAATTGATGGGAAAGGACATTTTACGAACATAGGGTCTGCCTATATAATGTCAGTTTTGCATTCCTGTATAATCAAATGACATGCTGTTCAGCGCTTCTTTACTTAAGACTCACTTGCTCCAAGACAACGCTAGCTTCACTACTGCCATCCACTACACACTCATTACACACACTAGCCCTGGGCCATCCCACAATAAAACAGTGCCGAGTAGATGGCAGCGGAGAAAACAAGGATTGATCCGAATGAACATCTTTAACATCTGGCTGCTACTAATAGCGCACCCAGGAATGTTACTAAGGGGGAGCCAAGGATTCAAAATAGGTGCACGAATTCAGCTAAGGCGGGATCCAGAAAAAAAAAGCGGACCGAGGGGTTGTTAGTTGCTGTGTTGCTTTTAGGTTACATTGTAGCCCTGTAAAAAATTACTTTCCAGCATTTTTAATGCATTTTTACAGGTAAAAAGGACAATTTTCAGAATGTCTTATATTATTTGTTTACTTTTACCAATTTTCACTCTTTGGGTCTTGGGGTGCACTGAGAAGACTCGCTTGTTTCCCTCGCCTCCTTCTGGCTACTACTTAACAGTGCGAGTGTCTGAAAAACCTACGAGAATGGTGCGGATCAATTTCAAACTCGCCACCAACAAGCGTCATCAGTCCCCCTGATCCTGGGACTGATGGCCTTAGCACTAAAATGACCAACTGTTTTTTTTTTTAACTAAAAACTATTGGGGAAGCAACTTCGTGCACTTTCACACTTGCCAAACGTGCATCAGAACCGGCACGGGTCTTTACAAGTAACAGGATGTTGTGTTCATGTAACTCAACAAATATCGCAATGAATGTATGAAATTACAAGTCTGCACCCACAGCAGGCCATGTTGTATGTAGGTCACCCGCCATCATTAGAAGGGCACATGGCTTGCCGTCGATAGACACATTCCTACTTGAGATAGTGTCACATTGCTTGAGTGGAGCAAATTCACACAATGTGAATGCCCCAGTTCATTAACTAATATTAAAAAAAAAAAAAGTGGGAGAAGAAAGAGAAATTAATGTGCTGCAACTGACTAATTCCGTTTGCATTTGAAATTCCAGGTTGCTAAAGCCTATAGTGCTGTTGAAAATTCAATGTTCCAACGGTATGAAAAGACGAACACGGCCATGTCAAAGAAAATAGAAGAGCTAACGGAAGTTATGAACAAAATTTCTTGTCATGAAGCTGAATTACAGGAATTCCGTCAGTCACTTTCTGTGTTGTACGAAGAACTGCAACGAGATATCACGGGCGTTAAGGAGTAGTTGAGTTACATCAGTGCAATGTTCACGTAACGACAAGAAGTCTTGAAGAATAAAGTTACTTATTGGCCGTTTCCGAAGTTGTGTATGTTTAACAGTGTACATTGTTGCCTGCATTAATTTATAAGCAGGCAACATATGGGTGAGTGAACGCTAAGTCTTTCTTAACCACAGTATTGAATCAATCTTTTATTGATGGCAGAAACATTGGATTAATTTAGCATAAATACTGGCAAAAATGAACGCAATAATTGTGGCATGGGTATCTGTCGACAAATGGGGTCGATCGCCCATAGAATTTAGCTTTTCCTCAAGCCTAGTACAATATAATTCTCCCCAACTAGTTGGTTGTTTAAAGCTGGATTCCCCAATATTGAACCCTGCTGCACTAAGACTTCCACAGTAGACATTTTTAAAACAACAAAAGCTGAAGGCGAACTTTCAGCTTTCGACCTTTCCTTATCAATTATATTTCAAACTCAGTTAGTCTATGTTTAACATCCAGTTTGTCAGCAGCATTTATCGAACAAAAATAAATCTTTCTTTAACAATTAGAAAGACGCCCGAGGAAGATGAACATTGCTATATTTACCATCATTTGTTGAGAAGTTCATCGTAATTTGCCATAGCAACAGAACTGAGTGCTACCTTTTGATTTAAGCATTATTTAATACCGATTTCGAAGCATGTCAAACCTTCACTTCAGTAAAAAAAACCTTCATCCCGTGCGGATGCCGTTTGGCTTTCTGTCCCGTTTATAACCATTTCATTTTTACCAAGTACCGTAAATTAAACAAGATTAATTAATAAAGAATAAACAATTAATGCCAATCCAAAAGTCCTTAACCCTTTAATACAAAGAGTGCTATTTATTAAATATGTTTGCATTAAATTGATAGAATTAAAGGCAACAACACGGTTTCAACACCATTTTTTGTTTATTCAGATACTGTTAATCAATCATTTTTTCTCTAAATAAAACTTTTAAAACAATGTGAATCATTATCTGAAACCAAAAAAATAACAGCACAGTAACAACTTGAAGTTATTTCTTACAATACATTATCACTTATCAGTAAACTCTTCAGTTGAATGCACATTAATATTCACATGCCATATTTTTTTGTAGCTTAACCAGTTTCAGACTACCTTGTCAGTAGGAATTTTAAAATGTACATATTTCGGTGGGAAAAGTTGTTCATAATAAAAAAAATGCATGACAACTTCCTTCGTGTGGATGAGGTTGACTTTTCTGCATTTTATTATGAAATGTCAATGCCGTGGGAACCATTATTGTTTTGAACAAAAATGAACCAATGGCTGTAACAGCAGCCCATAATAATATATATATTTTTTAATAACTGAAACATTACTACTAATAATTAACATTTGGTTGATTTTATGACGATTGGTTATTTAAAAAAAAACACGTAAAATAATAAAATGTTTCTCAGGCAAATAATTATCCGTACAAGATACGGCATGCGGATTTTTGTTATTTTTTCTCATTTCTTATTTACTGAAAGTGGTAAAGCGGGATGACGTCACTTTTTTTGTGAGAAAATAAATGGTCAAGTCAATGGAAGGTCATAATCTGCTAATAAATTTCCATTTGTACAATTTTTTACAAGATTAAAACCATTTTAGGATTCATGTTACTAATGCTTTTTCTTGTAACAGTTAACAAGGCAAGTGGGAGGTGAATCACGGCAGTTAGTCCAAAAATCATCATTCTAGAAACATGTATGTGACAATGTGCAATGCGAATGAATGTTTATTTTTTTTAGTATGTGGCGATGGATGCCCCTGTGACAGAATCAAAACTGTGGCAGAAACTAAACTGTGAAACACTTAAATATTGCGAAATCGCCCAAACTTATATTTTATTACTTTATTGTTTTGATCGGTTTGGTAAACAATTTAGTGGATATAGTCCTAGCATATATACATACGATTTGAAGTTAAATTTTCCCTCTATCTACTGCATCAACAACTGGATGATGGGGTTGAAAAATATTTGGAGTGCTGAAATAAGTATGTTACCTGTATTCATGAGCATTAAGAGGAGAGTTGTACAATTTAAGTATGTTCAGCCACGAAAAGGTAATTCTTGGTTCTCAGGAGTACTTGCGTCTAAAAGCATTCATGAAAGTAACCACCGAGTCAACCCTCTTTTATTTATTTCCATAATTTTGCCAAAAATTAACTGATTTTGATGTTCCAATACACCATTTAAGTCTCTCTGAGAGCTTTCAAATGCTGCTTATATCAAACTGAGTGCTTAAATTGTTCTTAATTGTAATTTAGCCAAAACCTCATATCAGTACCAATAAGACAATTTAAAGCATCAAGCTTGCGCAAGGAGATAGGTACAGCTGTGCTCTTGTTCTACATCTATATCTGGTAATTTTTTTTATATTAAAATTTGAACATTTGTTATCTATTAAAAATGGGAAAAGTCTCTTCGGAAAAATTAAATAATAAACGGAAAAGCATGTGAACTTGTCACTTTTAGACGAGGTACTGTATTGTTTCACATACACGCCACACTCGCAGATAAGCCGCACCCACAAAAAAAGACCTTACATAGAAAAAATAATGCAAACAAGCCAAAATTGTAAAAATGCTAATATTAATTACTCCAAAGAATTTGACCATTCTACTTTGAGTGATAGAAATACAGAGTAAACAAATAACGCTCAAACAATGTCAATACTCAATTACTCATCACTAAGGCTGTACCGATCAGCATTTTTTCTGCCGAACAGATTCCGATTTAACCGAACTGATCGTTACAGATTTTTAACTATTTTTTTTTCTGGCTTACACAAACTTGTAGGCTAACAAATTTGTAGGCTAATGAAAACAATGGAATACAATATTTTTTTACCCAAATAAAAGCAAAAATTTGTCCGTTATTAACCTTAGCCTAACAATGTAAAACATGTAGGCCTAACCTAAATTAAAACAAAAGGTAACAAACATGTAGAGAAACAGAATTTATTTATTGTCAAGGGCCAGGAAAAAATCGAAAACCTGCAGGTATTTGTTCGCTGAACCGATTTTTGCCGATCACCCCAAAATCTGTTTGGTAAATCCGTTCGGCACAGCCTTACTCATCACATCAGTATTGCGATTTTTCGATAGACATTATCCGAAAATTAAATATTTTCAATACTCCTATCTTCGTCAGGCAGCAAGAAACGTGTGAACTACAGTCTATATAATTGTATGCACTCTTCTAGATGGATCGAATTCAATCGAGAACGATTCAAACTTGACACGTCGGAGAGCCACAGAATCGTTCTCGGTTGAATTCGATCCATATAGAAGAGTGCATACAATTATGTAGACTGTAGTTACCACGTTTCTTGATGATTGACGAAGATAGGAGGACTGAAAATATTTAATTTCCGGATAATGCCTATCGAAAATTCGCAATACTGATGTGATGAGTATCGACATCGCATCAATATTGAGTTTGAGCGTCATTTGTTTACTCTGTATTAATTACTCAACACACATAAGCACTTGATAGGTAACTAAGTATTGGTCCCATTAGAAGCTCAGTGAGTAGCAATTTTTCTTCTCCATTTGAAACCATGTTAGTTAAAAAATGTAAGGTAAATCGTTTTTTTAGAAATGACCTCAGAACGGTTGTAGCTAATGCTTTCTATCATTGGAAATGTGGTGAAAAAACAGTTAAAATGGTGTATTTTACGTCAAATCTGTCAATATTTTGGGAAATTATCGTTGTGCCGTATGTAAGTCGCAAGCTGTTTTTTTTGGACAAAAATATTTCTAAAACAGTGCGGCTTATACGAGAGACAGTACGGTAAACACCTGGAAACCTAATTTATTTTTTGTGTGTGGTGCCGAAGTCTTTACCAATGCATGGTCTTTAAGTAGTGATTAATATTAAACATGTCGTAGTTTGGTTAAATTGCTTAGCGCATCATGAACCCACCTCCCTATTAAGGTTAGAATTAGGAACCATCTTGACCCTCTTGTTAGCAGTTTGAGCTAGCAATTTGGCAAACATGTACGGTAAGGCCGTGAAAAGAAATATGTTTGGTTCTCGGGCATTTTCATTCCCAACGTAACCAGGCATTTTATTTTTTATTTTATTGGAAGTAACTAGTCTGCTTTTGGTCTGCTAGTCCCAAACCGCTTGGATCTTAATTTTACAGATTTGAAGCAACTTTACGACATACTGTACAATGGAATGTCACGTTAGGCTAAATTAATAATACTTATTTTCCGCTAGCTGAATTGCTTTTTCTTGTAGAGTTATAAATATAGCTTGAACTAGCAAATAAAAAGCATCGACAAGGGGCAAATTTGACCACCAGGCAGGGCCTGAGAACCAACAATTTTTTTTCGTGACCTAACATTAAAACTATCGGCCGCTAATAACTCGAAAAACATCGCTGCAATTCATACTGTGAAAAGATCGATCCGTTATAAAAACACTACGAAACACTTCGTCAGGTCTCGAGGATTTAAACAACGTAGTAAACAACGATGCAGTTGAAGTAGAAAGCAGCAAAATCCTCGAGACCTGAAGAAAACATCTGGGTGGTATCGAAAATTTGGACTAAGAGTGAGTCCGTATTGTGAAGTTTGCGTATTTCGTAGAGTGTTTAAACGTATTGGCCGCTAGTTCTTAAGTATTCGTAGTTAAGACTTTTTTCAAAGGGTTACTTATTCCCATAACAATGAAAACACTAGCGATAGTTCATGAGCCTTAACTCTTCTGTCATCTGGCTTTGAAGTGGCGAATAAGTCTAGTAAGTAATCAAAATGACCACCTGAAGGATAGTGATGCCATAGCGAGAGACAGGGAACGTAAGTAGTAGTGAAACTTGCGTATTGCAATAAGTAGATTTCGAAGTAGTTTTAATATACATTATTTCACAATACTTTAGTAGGAACATTAACTTTATCTGCGGTGGAATTAATGGAGAAAACAACAATAAACTTTGGAAACTTAAAAAAAATGTGGAAGTACAGTGAATTATGTTTCTGTGCATTTGTTCTTAAACCTGCATAAAATAATACGACGAAGATCATAACTTTTTTATATTAAAACGTGGTACCCACAAAGCCCACAAAAGCCGGAATTTACACACATTCCTAAATATCCGACATATGATATGAATTGTGCAAAATTATTGCTTTCCTATTTTAATTACTGGGACTTTTTTTGGTTAACTAAAAAGTAAAAAACACATTAAAAAAATATCTTATTGTAGAACAAGCAAAATCTTTTACTTTTTTATACTGTTACTGCAGCTGTAGCAGACCACAATAATAAAATAAACGTAGTAATACGATAAAGCCTGAATAAGGTTGCCCACCGGCGTGCATATTCCATCGTGCAACGATGCAACGTATTTTCTGACACCAGTATAAATCTTCAAATGTACAACAAAACTAAGTGTAAAGCCATATCTATGCAACAACTGTATTTATACACAAAACCAAACCAAACCCAGTCCAGCAACGGTGCCAAGCAATACATTGCCAGAAAAAATCTGTGTGAAACCACCTCTTCTAAGATTTTGATGATAGAGTTGGCCCCGTTAACGTGTAGGCATCACTTCGGTGTCGAGAATCAGTATGCGATGACACCTATAAATATCAAATGGTTTAATTTTAACCAATACTAAAAGAATTAAGAAAATAGTAAAAAAGATGCCGTCTACACCAGAAAAAGGAATTTGCGTTGAAGCCAATACAGTAGAACCTCGATTATTTGAACCCCGATTATCTAGACAGTGTGTCGCCGCCAAGTAACAGTAGATCGTCCAGTAGTGGCGCCAGCCAACTCCAGATAGGGGGGCAATGATTCCCCGACAGGGGGGGGCAAAGAAAACGAACATTTTTTGTTTATATTTGTACTACTTTACAGAGGCCCGGCGAAACCAGCCTCGTTCCCCCCTCTGCCCCCCTGTGGCGCCACCACTGAGATCGTCCGATTGTAGACATCCAACTGTTGATGAAAAAAAAAGCAGCCACACTAGCAGACTGTGTCTTTTAACTGAAACCAACTTATACCAGTTTTCAGCATACTGGTGTAAATTCCCCATGCGGTAGAAACCTTTGCAAATCGTTTGAATCAGGTGTCTTGGGTCTAGTAACGAAGAAAACGTCAACACGAAAATGTGGGAACGTGTCCTTCATGGAGAGAAAGTGTCCTCAATAACGTTGAAGTTGTGTTACTGGTGACTAGTAACTAGTGACCAGTAACTAGTCCGCAGGCTCCCATGTTAGTTCGCATAGGGTATAACGACACATCTACAGCTGATTAGAGAAAGTTGCCAGATCTAAATTTCGGCAGACAGGTAAAGCGTCATATGGGGAAGTGCCTTTTTCTAAAATGGGAGTTGCAGCTAGAAGCACGTGGCCCTGAAGTGGCTCGTAACAGCAAAATTATTGTTGTAACCATTGTTTGTATTTGTCATCCAACAGTAGATTATAACATGCTTAAGTGTTGCATGCTTATCGTTTCAGTACCCAATTGTCAGGACTCACTGTTGTTGCAAATAGGTGGTGTATTTCCTTTAGGTTTGGGGCGCATGGGATTAGGCTGGGGCCTCAATAAATTATAGAATGGAATGGTTCGGAGACGGAGTATCTTTTATTGCAAAGGCTTGGTCGGTTTTTTGTTACGGTACACGAATACAAACTGAATTATTCTGCCCCACGTCGATAAAAGGGACAATTTTGCTGGAAAGAAGATTAGGAAACAAAATGTACAGGTGGGAAAGAGTTCTTTATGGAGAAAAAGTGTCCTCAATAACGTGACACGGACATATTATTTTATGTAGCCTTACTGTTCCTCCAGTCTAGCGTAAGTGGTGAGTAATTTTAAACAGCTGGTGAGTTAATTAGTTTCGGTAATCTTCATCTGCCACCAGAATATGATAACTGTATGAGCATGTACCATTCCGTGAGTGCGTTTGTTAGCCAGTACGCTCAAAAATGGGATTGAACAAACTTGAGCAAGTGAAACATGGGCATACAATAAACCAAACCGTGTCAATTTGGTTGATGTAACAGCTAATAGGGCAATGGCAAACGTAAAAATGATGAATTAGAAAATTTATAGACATAAAATACCTCCAGACAAAAAAGGTAGCGGTGACGATTAGATAGTGGGATTCTTTGTATTCACAGGCCTATGAAAGTTGTGATATCCACCAAAAACCAAAACTGGTATAAGAGAAGCCGCCAAGTTTTCAAAAGGGTCGGTCTTTCAAAGTAGTGATATCATTCAATCAAGCAAAGGCCGCCAAGGTTAATCCTGTTAGCCAAGTTAATCGCACCTAATAATACTTTGGGCGTTAAATGAAAACTTGACGATTGTTACCGCCAGTAGCAATGTTCTAGTTTTCATTTAACATTCGAACTATTAGTATGTGCGATTAACTTGGGTAACAGGATTAACCTTGGCGGCCTTTCCCTGGTTGAATGATATCACTACTTTGAAAGGCTGACGCTTTTTGAAAATTTGGCGGCTTCTCTTATACCAGTTTTGGTTTTGGGTGGATCTAAACAACACCCTGATTACCCAAACTCCCATTCTTACAAAATATTCAGAAATTTGACTCTTTTTTTTAAAGACGGAGTGAGCATTGACTTTGCTTTATTTATGTTCTTGAAGATATTTAATGGAAAATGTTCTTTTCAGTAGCCTTATATAATCAAACCTAGTTGACAAACACGAAAACTGAGTAAAGAAAAACGTTTTCCTCTTTTATTTTGCTTGTAAATTGGATTATCCGAATTTTCGATTATACGAACACCCTTCGGTCCCAATTAGTTCGGGTAATCAAGGTTCTACTGTAACTACTAAAAACTTATACATGAAGTAACGCAGTACAATAACCCACCTTTACACACTTGCGTCATTCGATTATGTGGGTTGGGTTCAAATCATACCAGATCACACCAGATCATATCAAATCATATCAGGCCAAACCAAAAAAAAAAAAACTTTGGTTTTTACGGGAGAGGTTGTAAAATTTAAGCACCATGAATTTTGTTATTTAAAAAAAAATTAAATGACCACATTTTTTCACATGTAAAACTCAAGGCTTGATGTGTAAGTTAGCCTGGAAAAAAGGGGGAAAAAGTTATTTCGCAAATAAACCATCATTATGTTACTTATGTCATCTAGTATTTAATGATTTTTTAAAATTTTTTTGCCAAATAACTTCTAATGGATTGGGCTAGATGCATGAAATTAGCGCCATTGAAAAACTTGTTTAGAGCTCGTTAAAATGGCATATTGGAATGTCAAATCAGTAAATATTTTGACATTTCAATAATCGAGAAACCGACCAACCGGTGTACAGATTTACTGTGACGTATGAATGACATGTGAAGAATCATTGAGAAAAGCTCACAAATACACAACTTCAACACGTCACTAGTCTACCCATCTACTTGTCTACTTGAATTTTCGGTGGAATAGAAGTGTCCAACTTCAAATCAGATGTGTCAGTACGACATTGGCAGCCACTTTGCCCAATACCTCTTCAGAAAACATTACACAATTACCATCACAGGGCAATATCCCCAACCGTCCGTCCATAGAATTTTCGGTGAACACTTTCTTCTTCATCAGAACCACAACAAACTATATTAAAAGTTCGTCTCATCACATCTCATCATGTCACACGATGAGAAGGCAGCGCACTTTGAAACGCACCCGAAGAGTAGAGAACCACAAATCTGTAACGTATGTGCGTTGAAACTGGATCACCCACTGCTTGTCACGGAGGGAGTGTAGTTCGGGTCTGACTAGGTGGCCCAAAAGCAAGCTGGTGAAAACGTTCACCAGCTTGTCATGCACGAACTAGCCTCTCTCCTCAACAAGCAGTGAACGATCCAGTTATAACGCATGCACATTATAGATCAGTGGTTCTCTCCTTGTCGAGCGCGATTGAAAGTACGCCTCATCTTGTGATGTGATTTGATGAACTTTTTGTGTTGTTTGTTGTGGTTCTGATGAAGGAGAAATGGTTCACCGGAAATTTAACAGATGTACGTTTGTGAATATTGCTCTGTGGTGGCACTTGTGTAACGTTATCTAAAAGTGGCTCTACATACCACTGTTATCCCCCTTTACTGGTTTTTTTTGCAACCAACTTTGTTCCAAAACTATTAACGCAAGACATCACTTCGAGAGAAGCTGTCAGTTTTGGTTAATTGGCTGCTGTGCTGTAAGTTTGTCACTCTATTAACTGAAGATCAGAATTGGCCAGTACTTTTGACATACTTAATTACATTATCCAAATTATTAAACAAATGAACCAAATTATTAAATCATGTACCTTAGCTGTAAGAGCATCTTTCTTGATGAAATCTGCAGTGTAAGCCTTCCACTCGTACTGACGACGATGCATGTCGTCAATTTGGATCAGATACCACGTACCAGGAAATAACCATGTCACATCATCACTTGGAATGTGGGGCGCTGTTAAGAACAAAATTCCCTTTTAGAACACCACCATGATCACAAATCACTGTTAGACAAGAAACGTCCTGCAACAAACAACACTTATAAAATGTTCAGTTTTTTATCTGAATGGGCTATGTTCGCACAGAGCTCATATCTCCACCAAATGCAACTTAGACACATAACCTTCAATTTCATCCTACAGCCTGTCATCATCAATTTTTAACATTTACTGACAAAGACCGTATGCAATACTGACGATGGCAACCAAAATCCACAAGCAGCCAGTTGAGTGAAAATTATCGCTTTCAGGTTTATTAGTTCAATTTTATTTAAACAAATTATACAAAAACTAGGCATGTTTATAGCAGAGCTCGTCAATAGTGAAAATTTTTTAGCGTTACTTCAGAGGGAAAAAAAAAAGCAAAACAAGGTCCAGTTCATGCTCGTATTCTACCATGTGGCCGACTGCCTTTTTTTAAAAATGTACTGTCAAGTTTTCGGTAGGTCTGTACAGTAACGTGTGCGCATGTTTATCCTGTTGGGATATAATTCTACGTGAGATCCGAGGCAGAATCGAGACCGATTTTAGGAAGCATTATAAAAAGATTTTTTTTAATAAATTAATTTATTCAACGTACAACAAGGTACATCAAATGAGAAAAAAATATTAAAAATAACAATCTGGATAAGAAAGCAGTCACGAAAACTACACGGATGAGTAGGCTACTCTGGAGTAGGGCCATCCTCTGCCTTTTGAAGCATGGTCATACCCTGAATATGGTCATGTACCCTCAATTTCAATAGACTCATGTTGTGTAGACCTCAATCTACACCGGCCGATAATCTCCACCAGCCCGAGGGCAACTTCATACCCCAAGCCTTAACCCCTTACACGCATTTATCAGTGAATTGTTGGGGGACAGAACAGATCTCAAAGGTGCTGCCCGTTTTAGCACGGGAACATATTACCATCCTTACAAGCAACAAGATTGCCAGTATGGCGTGAATGATTTTGTGCCCTCTTCACAATCCCACGGTAAACAAGATATTTTCATCAGGGTAGCCCTCTTAAACACTACGCAGGTAGCAATGCCATACAATTCGAATGCCCGGGTTATCAGGAGTTGAATCTTTGTCTGATCAGAAGCAAAACCGAAAATAAGCGGAACCGTCTAGCTGGTTACCTCCGAAGTTTTACCTCGGGATAGCAGGCGCTTGGATGTTACACAATCTCGTCCGGTAAAGTGAATGATTAGGCATTAGGGCTGAAACAACCTCAACCTATTCTCAAACTTTGAATGGGTGAAAAGTCTGCCTTGCTTGACTGAAGCCTCGACGTCAGACTTTTGGTAACAACACAAGAATACTACCTTCTCATGAATATACACGAAACGGAAAATGAAAACGGGGATGGTCAACTGAAATTTTGATGAAAATAACAGGAGTAGGCATACATTCCCCTTCATCATATGAAACACGCGTTACAAAAAACGAAAACTGATCACATACTGGAATCACACGCCAATTTAAAACCACAGCACCTCTGCTCACTGGGAGTTCCACTTCCTGTCAAGTTTCTCAGCGAGCGCTGAAAGTTGACAGCAAGTGGAACTCTCAGTTCAGCAGAGCTATACATCTCAATGGTTCTCCACCATAGCGCAAATTTTAAATTAAGTGTGTACTTGCAGTATGTGATCGTAAGCTTCCTCTAATGAAGGTGAACATGTTCCTATTCCTGTAGTTTTTAATGAAGTTTCACAAAGTTTTCGTTTGTGGTTCTCATGTAATAATTGTGACGATGCCACTGCTTGCCGTTATTTCCATTGTAACACTACATTGACCATTTCGAGAGCTCTACCACATTACAACACTCTTCAAGATTAGCATGAAGAGTAGGAAACCGGCTTTCCAATGAGCCAAGCCATGTTTAATTTGGTGCAGTAGTTTTTTTTATACAAATTTTCATGATTTACGTGTATGTGGAAGTTGCGATTTATTTTGTATTTTTCGTATACCATTTGAAATTTAGTACAGTAAATTTGTTCACTTCTTGGTGAATTACCCAGAATTACTGGGTAACTATAGGTTTGTGAAATTAACTTTTAAACCATGCTAGGTATTTAGCGCGTTTACTGGGTTTCGTGAGGGGCGTAAAATGTAAAGATGCAACCAGTCCACAAAAAAGTCCGTAATGTTGACGCTCATTACTGTGGAACACTGCATCAAATTTACTTCCAACAGAGTGGAAATTCTCCATATTTCGCTTACTTCCACACTCCAGATAGTTCCTTATCTAGCTAATTTTCGA